>JAFVLL020020787.1:19670-108033 GCA_021397915.2 Tor tambroides | reverse complement strand
ATGTGATCATTAGTTTATTCTGTTCAGCTGTGTTTGTCTCGTTAGCCAGTGTATATTAGTCCATGCCTGTTCAGTTTTGTTTCGTCTGGTCAACTCGTTACTTCCGGTGTTCCTGTCTGTCTGCCTTGCCTTGTCCTGCCTGGTCTTGCCCTGATGTCTTTATTAAAGACTATTATTTTGAGTTATGTCCTCGTCTGCGTGTCCTTGTTCCTCCCTGCTGTGTGCACCGTCACAGTTTTATCTTTAAACTATCACATCTGGCCAAAATACAAGCCCATAATCCATAATAATGCTTCATTCACTGAAAATTCCACAAACATTTAGAACTGGTTTGGTGTACTGTATGGTGTTTGATCTGTGCATATTACTCTCTCGATTGAGATGACTTTTTCACTAGAGAAAGCAATATTATGGACAGAGGACTCACAATGATTTGAAGTTAAAAATGTCTTAATGATGGATTTGTTTCTTACAAACACACAGCTTTTCACTTCACAAGACATTTATTGATGGACTGGAGTGGTTTGGATTACTTGTGGACTATTGTGATGTTTTCACCAGCTGTTTGGACTCGTTCATTCTGACGGCACCCATTCACTGCAGAGGATCCATTGGTGAGCAAGTGATGTAATGCTAAATTTCTCCAAATCTGTTCAGATGAAGAAGCAAACTAAGCTACATCTTGGATGGCCTGTGGGTGAGCAAATTTTTAATTTTGCACATTAATTAGGTCCGCACAGTTTTCCATATTTTTAAGGACAGTTGTCAGAATTTCATAAGTTTAACAAAACAATGAGACACTCACATAAGACACACTCAATATCAATATCGAGCAGTCACTGTTGATATAAAGAGATATATGGAGGCTGCCACCAGCTGATAAATGATTCCTGTCATTAACTTAACAGATAAGAAACAGTGCAGTGGGCTATTGGCATTGATCGTGTGGGGCTATCTGAAGGAATTATTTCCTGTTGTTTGACAGAATTTCATCGATTTAGGTGGTGACACCATTAATGAGACTTCCATCTCTGCTCTTTCTATCTGTTTTCCTCTATTACATGAAACACAAACACCTCTCCCTAATGATGATGGAATTGCAAGTGATTACGGTCTGCATTCATTAAGCCAAATTCCCAAAGAAACATACATTTCATTATGAAGGGAAAAAACAGAAAATAATGTCCTAGCAGTTACTAATGAGAAATCGCACGCTTGGTCTGCCAGTTGTGACAGTGACCTGAGCCGGAGGAACAGGGAAGTAAGCAATGATTTCTCATTACTTTCTCTAACAAAATCAGATTCTTCACATGTTGAAGGTGCAAATATTCAAAGAAATGCATGCAAATTAGTGCATCTGCAAAGCACGGTTCGTTGAAAAAACTCTTGTTTCAAGTATAAGCACAGCACAGACACAAAGGGTTGAACACTTACGCTAACATGGGGAAGTCGTGGCCTAATGGTTAGAGAGTCGGACTTGTAATCCAAAGGTTGCGAGTTCGAGTCTTGGGCCGGCAGGGATTGTAGGTGGGGGGAGTGAATGTACAGCGCTCTCTCCTCCCTCAATACCACGACTGAGGTCCCCGGGCACCGCAGCATAAATGGCTGTTCACGGTGTGTGTGTGTTCACTGCTGTGTGTGTGTGCACTTTGGATGGGTTAAATGCAGAGCACAAATTCCGAGTATGGGTCACCATACTTGGCCGTCACATCATGATTATCCAAAGCCCATGGTTAACAATAAATTAACACTGAAGTACTCAGACCTCCAAAAACAAGTCTGCTGAAGAAGTCTTCTAATAATCAAGTCCAGGAGGCAGATGGAAAGGAACAGAAATAAATCCAGTGAAGAGTTTGATGTGTGTTCTGTGGTTCCATTAGTCAATCAGCATTGTACTGACATCATTATTTGGTCACATGACATTTTTGCCTCAGGTTAATTGGCTCAAAGTCCCAATAGATCATAAAATGTGTGAACCTTTGTGTTCTTTAGTGTAAATGCAATTTGTCCGTTATTGTTATTTGTCCATTAATTGAAGTTACAGTTTTTATTCCAAATACATGTGTGTAAAATATGAAATGTAACAAAATTTGCTGAAAAGAGGGGTGTGTTTTCCAAGAGCACAGTTAGGACCAATTATGGTTGCAAGTTCCGTTGTTACCAGCATTTGGTGTTTCCGAATCTATAATTCAATGAACATTCATATACAGTATCACAAAGCTGAGTGGTTGGAACTACAGCTCTCAACCTGTTGTTAAAAGCATAGTTTCTTATTAGTATGTCATACACGCTTAAATAGATTGTGCACTTGAGCAAAATAAGCAAGCAACACGTAGTGCATATATCTACACACAGATTTTTTTCTATATCTTTTAGTTTGTTAACAATTAGAGTGCAAAATACATCAGAATAATGGAGAACAAAAATACTGAAACAGTCCTTAGATGCCATGTTCTTTATTAACAGCAATAATCTGATATTGATCTCAAACTAATTCAGTTGCAGAAGTGATCACTCCACCACCTGCTTGACATCGGCTCTAACCAATGTGTTCATATAACGGATGTGCAACAAAGTTCTTTCCTCTTGTTTCTTTCAGTTAGCACAGGTTTTGTATTTCTTTTTGGAACTGATTGATATGATCAGAACTTATGCACCTTAGTTTTTATTTATTATTTGTGGATAATTTTGTCAATGTTCACTCAAAAACAAAGGTGCATAAGCTCAGATCAGTGAGGCCTACGATAGTTCCAAAAAGAAATATAAAACCCATGCAAATAGAAGCTGAAATGATTAGCATAGAAATGATTAAATCCAATATTTGGTAATAATAACATAATGAGTGATTATTAACGAGCAATTTTTTGTAGGCCGTTCATTTTTCGTTCAGGGAACACCACAATGAAATGACCAAAAAAAAAAAAAAAAAAGCATCTTAAAGTACAACAATCATCCATTTTTTTTTTGGTGGGAAGTTGTTATACCCTGTGTGAGCAAAGTCAGCAAGTTTTAGTTCAATGCAATAAGCATTTTTGGGAAAAAGACTGGAATGCAACATGAGGGTTTAAATTCATAGTTTATTAAATAACATGTGAATTTTGCATCTTGTTTGTCACTGCAATTAAAGAATGACCTTATTCTAGATCTCTTTACATCATCTACTGACAAGGTCTAACCGCCAATGCTAACTAGCCAAACCTTGACCCCATAGTTAGGAGAGTGTGGATGTCCATGGAAATATAGCTGTGTGTGTCTCTGCATGCTTTTTTATGAGCGTTTTCAAAATGAATTTGATGACTGGTGTGTGAAGACACCTCCAGGTGAGCCCATCAACACATTTTTCATTTTCCGAAACACTGACAACTGACTGATTCCTGTCGCTCAGACAAATTAAATTTGCGAGAAAAGCACATTTACCTCCAGCTGGCAGAGAGCATGCCAGTCTGATCAGTGAAAAAAGCTGCTTTACTAGTCCTCTTATGATGCCTCATCTCACAATGTCAAATCAAATAAGCTGTTTGATAAACGCCAGAGAGGGTTTAATTATAGTAATGATCTCATCTCCCACATCAGCCTGCCTCTCATGGTGCAAAGCCACATCCACAAGCAGATTAAAAGCCCTCTCTCTCTCCCTCCCTCCACGTCTCTGCTGCTCTCTCTGCCAGACACCTGCTGCAACAGCTTTTTAACACTGCAAATTCACAAAGACAAATGAATATCGCTGCGCTTTAAAGGAAGGGCCGTGTAGAGAAGACACTGCAAGAGTTGTTTTGGCCTGTGGCACAACAGGAAAGACTTCCTGAGCAGATACATGGGGATTCTCAGAGGATCTGCGGAAGTATTGGTTTTCCTGCCAAGGAATTACTTCTCATTAGTGACTGTGCATGCTGTTGTCGCTTTGAAAACACAACAGGAGAGGCTGGTCATAGTGGGACATTGGTGTGAGGTGTAAGCTAGGAACACACTAAGTACCAGAGGCAAAATGATTCTCAGTGCATCTCAGTTTTTTTTAGCAGCTACTGTATGTAGGGGTGGAAATCTTTGCCAAGTTAAGGTTGCTCCATGCCAACAAGATCATATTAAAATATGTGTGTGAACTGCCAATAGAATAAGCGAGTATCAAAACCTGTCATCGGAGGCGGCTGAGTAGCTTTCCTTCTGTGTAAGTAAAATGTCACATCAGAGTGATGGTAAATTTTGTTGTTGTCAGTCAGTGTCTTGTTTTCACTTGTAAAAAAGAAGTGTGCTTAAAGGGATAGTTCACCCAAAAATGAAAATTCTGTCATTAATTACTCACCCTCTTGTCGTTCCAAACCCGTAACACCTTTTTTCTTCTTCGGAACAGAAATTTAGATATTTTTGATGAAATCCGAGAGCTTTCTGACCCTCCATACATTGTAAAAAAAAAAATCCGTAAAATTTACGGTAAAAAACAGGCAGCTGTGGTTGTCGGAATTATACTGTAAAAAATACGGTAGCTACATTTTACATTTTACGGTTTTATCTTAAATTTACAGTTAAATACCGTAATTTCATTAACTGATATAATGTTAATATACCAGCCTATTGAAGTACTGAAATCTGTTTTGTACCTTTGAAATACACTGATAACCACCAAATGCAGGTGGTGATGAGAAAGTCACATGATGAACCAAAGCTCATCACAAGCAGCTTTTAAATAATAACATATATAGAAGGTGCACAGTGTCATTCACACAAACACTAAACACCATCATGGTGAGACTTAATAAACTGAAATATGCAAGAAACATTAATTTAACAACATTAGATGTAACATACAACCCTAATAAACATAACTGATAAAAAAAAAAGAAGAAGAAGAAGAAACAGTTATTTCAAAGAAAAAACATCAAATTCAAACAAAATTTGAAATGCAACTCATGGAATTCTGGGAACGTCAATTTATGGTTTTACATTCTTTTTCACTTCCAAAAACGGTATTTCACCGTAAAATTGTCTCAAATGTCTATTACAGTTTTTTACCGTATATATTAGGGGAACTTACCGTTAACCAATTAACAGGTTTTTACTGTAGCATTTTCATAGTTTTTTACCATTAAAATCACAGTCATTTTTTACAGTGTAGACAGCAGGGTTACTACCACAGTCAAGGCACAGAAACATAGTAAGGACATTGTTAAAATGGTCCATGCGACATCAGTGGTTCAACCGTAATTTTTTACGAAGCTACAAAAATACTTTTTGTGCACAAAAAAAAATAAAATAAAATAAAAATAACGACTTTATTCAATAATTCTTCTCCTGCGAGTTACCGTTACTGTCCAGATACTCTCCTTAACTCTTGCACAAAAAGTTACGATCGAACCACTGATGTCACCATTTTGTGGACCATTTTAACGATATCCTTACTATGTTTCTGTGTCTTGACTGTGGTAGTACCCTTGCTGTCTATGGAAGGTCAGAAAGCTCTCGGATTTCATCAAAAACATCTTTATCTGTGTTCCGAAGATGAATGAAGGTCTTACGGGTTTGGAACGACATGAGGGTGAGTAACTGAAGGACAGAATTTTAATTTTTGGGTGAACTTTTAATTGTATTGAATGCGCACTTGTAGTGCACTTCAAATCTGTAAGAGTTCAAAAAAGCTGTACTTGCAGATAATGTAATAATAATAAAAATAAAGGCCATTTAAATGTACTGAAAGAAAATTGACTGTTACCTAACACACTTAAGTAGACTTTTAATAAGTGCACTTTGTAATGATGTCAAACAAAACATTTATTTTATCTTAAATATTTTACATATTAAATCATGTTTTAATAGTCTTTTTGTGATTTAAGGAAGTACATTTATTTTGATATGTTGACTAACATAAAGCACATGTAAATTACTTGATTATAATTTTAACTGTACTGTGTTGTTTTAACATTTAATTTATTACATTTAATAGTCAATATAGTTAATAAGTTAATATATATTAAATGCACTAAATTGCAGCTTCGTCAGTACAAAGGTAATTATATATTTATTTAAATACATGACACAAATTTGAATAGAAATGACATTAAAGTATTTTAGTTAATAACTTTAACGAAAATAATAGTTTTAGTTTATCATAAATCATCAGTAAACTTTAACCATATTTCTAAGAAAACAGAATTATGAAATTACATATTAAATTGTACTTAAAGTCCTACTTAAGTGAGTTAAAATGCACTCTTAAGTTCTTCTAATTGCATTTAAAATAATTTTCAATGATAAAACTTTTTTGTTTATGGAAATAAGTGTCCGAAAACATTACATTCAAATTGCACTTAAGATTATTTTAAGTATATTATTTCCTAAATAAATTTGCTACAAAAGTATGCTAAACATACGTAAATCTATGTGCAAACAAAAGTTTCAAGCATCTGATACTACATATGTCCTGCAATAAACACATTTACTTTCTCTATAAATGTTCATGATGCTGATCCAGTGTTGAATAAGTTGCTTTGAAACTAAAGCTTAAGTTAAAAGCTACTCATGTCATTCAGAAGAATTAGAATATACTGCCAAAAAAAGCCACTAGCAAAACTAGCTAACTACGTTTAATCTAGAGGGCAATATTTTTTAAATATGCTAGCGAGTTAAATAATCGTACAAAACAGCTAACTTCCATGTACTGAAAAACGCAACTCAGTTTCGAAAACAGCTATTGAGTTGTGAACAGTTTAACTAGATTTAACTCAAGATTCTCTTCCATTGGTCCGTCATGACATTAGTTGACTTGAAAGTGAAAACTGACCATATAACAGACCATTTACACTAATGCCGTTATACCGGCCCTTGCGGCAAAGCTGAGAATGCAAGAAGTTGCGTTATGAATTCTGTTCTGACACCTTTCAGAACGCAACGATGCGTGAAATTGAGCTTTTGTAGCTTGAAGCGTTTGCATTCATGTACTTGCGTAGAGTATGTTTGGACTTTATTCGTTGGAGTTGACGTTGTGATTTGAAGAAACCAGTGATTGCTTTTATTCTTCTGTCATCCCGGTGTATATACCTTTGTCCGGCTGAGGAAAGCCTGACATCATTCAGGAGAAGGCTGGAAATGAGAGTGTCTGACAGAGCGCTTTACTCTGACAGTGACTTCTTGGCCTCAGGAGAGATAGAATAGCAGAGTGCAGTACATCAAATATCTTCATTCAGAGTCCACCGAGTGAAGAGCAAGTGAGATTTATAACAGGACTCTGTCCTCATTTCCCTCAGGATACAAGCCACTGAGATGTTTTTGCTTTTATTCCTCTTTTTTTCTTCCATTTTTGCTGTCTCCTCACTTGGACTGTGATGTGGAAATATTAAAGCTGTCAAGGTTGATGTATTCACTTATGAGATTAGTTAAATATTTAAGTCTGTTAAACCTATTTAATGCATTTAGCTAATTAGCTATACTTGCTAAGGGAAGCACTACTGCACACCATTTGTGCTACGAATATGAATGTTAACTCAAAATTTGTGCCTTATTAGGAAGTCAATTTCTTACTTTTCTAAGCAATCACACTTACAATTTTCAACAGATGATAAAACAGAAAAAAAAAATCCCATTGGCTGAAGGAGGAACTCCTAGTGAATATCAGAGACCCTTGACACTCAAATTTTCTTCAGAAAAGTTGATTCATTATGTTCTGTTCTTTTTCAGAAGATTTAAACAGGTTTAAACTGAATTTTTACTTTAACTTTTATACTTTAAGAATATAATTAAGTGCAATTTGAATGTAATGTTTTAGGATACTTAATTGCATGTTATTTACACTTTATTATAGTTCAAATTTAATTGCCAATAGTTAAACTTAAGGCTGCTTTTTATCATACTTGAGTAGGACTCAATTACATCTTGACATGTAATTTCATAATTACTTATACTGTCTTTGAATATGGTTAAAGTATACTGCCGAATATACTGACAAGCATTTATGGTAAACTAAAATGTAATTTCTATTGGAAGTTGTATATTATGTATTTTAATACATTTATAATTACACATTTGTAATAATAGTTTACATGTAAACCATAAACTTTAAATGGAATATTGAATAACAGATGAAATTATAATCAAGTATTTTACATGTGCTTTAGTATGTTAGTCAACACATTAAAATATATGTATTAGAGCACAACAAAAGATTCTTTTTTTTTAGCATGATTTAAAATGCACTTTAAAACTTTTAATTTGACATTATTACAAACAACACTTTTTTAAAAGTGTCTTTCCTCAAGAGAAGTGAAACAGTGAGCCAAAACAGTGTGCTGAATATCATTTAAAAAAGAATACCTAATAATACTGTGTGTTATGTATTTTAATGCTCATAAGAGTATTATTCTTCAGCTTGGCAACATGCTGAAGTAAATTCATATTGCAATAAAGTCACAAGAAGAATATTAATTGTATGGAGTTACGGATTACCCTAATCTTATAGACCCATTTAGGAAGCTCACTAAAGTTTTGTAACCAATCATGTGAGTATAATCTGTCAACTTCAGTAGAAAGCCCAAAACATGATTAGTGTCTTATATTATATTTTGTTTCTATGCCAGTTTGCTGCTTCTAATGTTTATAAACACCTTGAAGAGGACGATTTTCATTTTCCTTTCCGAACATCTGCTAGCTGGCACAGAAGTAGGGCATATGGAAAGCATGTCCTCCTTAACATCACAGTGAGTTATGACAGTTTCCATGTGCGACGTGCAATGAGCATAATTAAAGTGCTATTCTCCTGGGGTTTGCTTTATGTAGCACACAACTTTCATAGCAACAAATGCTTTTCATTTACAGTGAGGAATGACTAGAAATAGTCAGGAACACCTCACACCTGCTATTCAAACTTCTGCACCTGTTTAGACAAAACTCACGGCAGCTTCTAATGGGAATGCTAACATTAATTCTAAATGTTGTCTCAACAATTCCGTCTGAGTGCTCAATTATTAATAATGGTTCTTATATAAATGTTGAAAACAAATTTTGCTGCTTAATATTTATGTAGAAACGGTAATACAATTTTTCAGGATTCTTTGATAAACAGAAAGTTTAATGAGCAGCACTTAGTTGTAACATAATAAATGTATTTACTGCCACTTTTGATCAATTTAATGCTTTCTTGAGCAGCTAATCAGCATACTAGAATGATTTCTGAAGGAGAACATGACACTGGAGGCTGGAGTAATGATGCTGAATAAATAAATTAATTAATTCAAATTCTTAAATATATTCAAATAGAAAACAGTTCTTTAAAATTTTAATAGTATTTCAGAATATTACTGTTTTTACAGCATTTTGATCAAATAAATGCAGACTTTGTGACATTAGAGAAATAATTAGTCAGCTTTTATGAATAACTTTTTATCAGTTGTGTATTCTTGTGGGAACGGAATGTTAACATTCCCATTAAGTTATGAAAATGTAAATTCTAAATGTTCTCTGAAGATTAAAATAATCCAGTTTTTAAAATGTTTTCAAATGTTACGTTTGAATGTTCTCTGAACACGTAGTAACATTTAAAAAAAAAAATGCTTGAAGCACATCCAGCTACAACATTTCAGAAACAAAACGTTCTCTGAATAACATACAAATGTGCTAATGTTTGAAATGTTTTCTGTTTTCTTTGTCTCAGTCGAACATATCGTTGGAATGATTCATGAGCAAATTTTGTCTATTTTCAATGAAGTCCTTATCCACCTAGTGAAAAATAAATATAGTAAAATGTATTTGAAATACATTTATTTCATGTTAAGTATACTACAAATACATTTACATATTTATGTACTTAATAAAAATACCATGCAATTATAATAAACAAGTATACTTAAAGTCTGCTAAACTGAAACAACTAATTTTATACTTAATGCACTTTAATTGAGCAGAAGTAGTGCTGAAGTCCTCTAAAGATACTGAAGTAGGCTATATTTGATTGTGCTGAAGTGGAACTATTGCAAATATACTGCACTTCTGGTACACTTTAAATATCTTGCTTTTAAAGACCGATATTAGTCAAAGATCATACAATCTTCATCAACTGTGATATTAAAACACATTTTAGGCTTACTGTTAAGAAATGTGCATTGTGCACTAGTAGTACTCTAAATAAAGTTTAATTATTATTTTTTTATATCAGTAAGCCCCAAGCGATATGTCAGTAAACATAGGTTTGAACTATACTTAGTATGAAACAAATGTTTTTTAAATGTATTACTTTTTTACTAGGGTAGTAATCACAAACCAATGAAGGTCATGACAAAGTCATGAAATTGGTCAGATTTTGTGAGAACCTACAGTATGTGTTGGGTAATACCACCGTTTTTCACCGGTTATTATCAGAAACACCAAGTTGAGAAATCACGAACATTAGTGAAAGAAAAACTTTACGACCCTTTTGACCTTAGCAAGCTCTGTTAACCCCACAATGAGATCTGGGTAATATTGATCTATAGTTGCTTATTTACTGCCTGTGTTACACAGAGTGTGAAGGAGAGACGACGGCGGAGGAACGAACAGAAGAGCACAAATCATGAGCTCCTGTTAAACGTCACGGCAAGTGATATTGAGCTACCATTCCTGGAGTTGATATGAGGATTTCTATATCAATATCGAGCAGTCGCTGTTGAGCTGTGGAGATATTTGGAGGCTGTCACTGGTTGATAAATGGAGTGTTTTGATTCCTGTCATTAACTTAAGAGATAATAAACAGTGCAGTGGGCTATTGGCATTGATCCGTGTGGGACAATCTGAAGGAATTATATCCTGTTGTTTGACTCACACAACACAAATTGATCGATTTAGGTGGTGACACCATTAATGAGAACTTTCATCTCTGTTCTTTCTCTATCACACACTATCGGTCAAAAGTCTGGAATGATTAAAATTTTTATTGTTTAAAAAAGTCTCTTGTGCTCACCAAGACTACATTTATTTGATAAAAAATACAGTACAAATAGTAATATTGTAAAATATTATTACAAGTTAATGTTTGAAAACAGGTTCAAATGTAATTTGTTAGTATTTCTGTGGAAATCGTGATATACTACCACTCAAAATTTGGGGTGAGAAAATGCAATTATGCGTTAAATTGGTTAAAAGTGACATTTATAATGTTACACAAATGTATTTTTCAAATAAATGAACACATATATTAAGCAACAAATCTTGTTTTCAACATTAATATAAGAAGAAACATTATTGATAATTGAGCCACAAATCAGCATATGCTAATGATTTCTGAAGGATCATGTGACACTGAAGACTGGAGTGATGATGCTGAAATTCAGCTTTACATCACATGAATACATTACAGCTTAAAATATATTAAATAGAAGTAGTTGTTTTAAATTGTAATAATATCGTAATAATATTTCACAATATTACTGTTTACCATACACTGTAAAAAAAAAATCCGTAAAATTTACGGTAAAAAACTGGCAGCTGTGGTTACCGGAATTCTACCATAAAAAATACGGTAACAATGTTTTAGGTTTTACGGTTTTAACTTAAATTTACAGTTAAATACTGTAATTTCTTTAACTGATAAAATGTTAATATACCAACCTATTAAAGTACTGAAATCTGTGTTGTACCTTTGAAATACACTGATACCCACCAAATGCAGGTGGTGATGAGAAAGTCACATGATGAACCAAAGCCCATCACAAGCAGCTTTTAAATAATAGCATATATAGAAGGTGCACAGTGTCATTCACACAAGCACTAAACACCATCATGGTGAGACTCATTAAACTGAAATATGCTATAAACATTAATTTAACAACATTAGATGTAACATACAACCCTAATAAACATAACTGATAACTGAAAACTAAGAAGAAACAGTTATTTCAAAGAAAAAACGTCAAATTCAAACAGAATTTGAAATGCAACGCAGGGAATTCTGGGAACGTCAGTTTACGGTTTTTCCCTGTAAATTTTACAGGAACTTACCATTAACCATTTAACAGGTTTTTACTGTAGCATTTTCACAGTTTTTTACCGTTAAAATCACGATCATTTTTTACAGTGTATTTTTGATCAAATAAATGCAGCCTGTTGGAGTATTGAGTAACTATAAAAAAATGTAAAAAAAATAAGTATAATAAATATAATAATAATAATAATAATAAACTAAAAAATAGGTTTGGAATGCCCCTGGTTGGAGAGACTCATCTGGGATTGTTGGAATCAGCAAGAAACAGCATTTTACTTGCCACTGTCTTGTATCTAATGAATTATTCAAGCTTGAGCATGTTTCCTGATGTGAGTCCATTTTCTAGATTGTTGCTGGGACATCCTGAGCTGCAGCGTTCACACTGTGAGCAGAGTTTCTCTGCACGCCTTTCCTGTAATGAGCTGCTGGGTAGAATGAATGAATGCTGAAAAAGCGGCTTGAAACTCTTTGACTGTGTGCAATGGTTTCTGATTCATGATGTCATAAAGGGCCACTTCAGGCAATTACACATGCATTAGCCCACGCAGCGCAGGAAACAGCCCTCCGCTCGCTCTCAGGGCTCCGCTTACCACAGCCTATCTCCTGCAATTGCCGGAAATTAACTTTGTTTTAACAGGCGTAAAATCCATTTGGAAAACAATTGATCAACTTTACCCTCATGCCACTAACAGCTGGATTGGCTGAAGTCATTTGCAGTCAACATTAACAGCAAGTCTACTGTAATATCTAGAGCAGGGGTCTCAAATTACAGTCCACAGACCCCATATCCTGCACCTGAAGTTGATAGTTTATCTTTACAAAAAAAAAAAGTATGTTTTAATGCACTGCAGCTTCTCCAGCCAATTTATTTATCCAGCACTAAAGTGCATGTTAATTGCTATTAAATGAAAATGTATTATAGTATAAACGTATAATTAATGCAATTATCTAGAGTGCTTTTTTGACTTAAGTAGGATTTAAGTCCATCTTTATATGTAGTTACTTATATTGTCTTTGGAAAATGGTTAAAGTGCTGTCAGAACGAGAGTCCAAACAGCCGATAAAAACAACTCCAGTTCATCAGTTAACATCTTGTAAAGCATGTTCGTAATAAACAAATCCATCAAGATGTTTTTAACTTCAAACTGTTGAAAAATACAAGAAATCTATCATTATTATTTTCTCCAGTGAAAAGGTCATCTTGTCTGAATCAGGAGAGAAATATGCAAAGATTAAGAACCATTTACAAGCAAAACAGTTTAAAATAGTTCTAAACTAATATGTTGGTGGATTTTGATATCAGAGGACATCAGGAGATGGAGTGTTTCACTAGAGTTATTATGGATTATGGACTGAAATTTTGGCCCAGAGTGACGGTTTAATGTTAAAAGACTTTAATGATGGATTTGTTTCTTACAAACACTCAGTTTTTCACTTCACAAGACATTAATTGATGGACTGGAGTGGTGTGGATTACTGTGATGTTTTTATCAGCTGTTTGGACTCTCATTCTGACGGCACCCATTCACTGCAGAGGATCCAATGGTGAGCAAGTGACGGAATGCTACATTATTCCAAATGTGTTCTGATGAAGAAACAAATTCATCTACATTTTGGATGGATATACATCTTTGGGTGAAATATATACATCTTTAATGTAATGTTATTGAAATTTGCATGTCATATATTTATATATTCAAGTATAAATGTAACATCAAATAGCAAACTACAGTTCAAATGATAATCAAGCACTAGTCATGTGCTTTAATATGCTTGTCTACATATCAAAATGCATACTTTTTAAAGTTTACAAAAACAATGTTTTAATATGTACTTTTTAAGTGTACTTAATTGTGTTAACAAACAGTCATGACTGTGTACTTTAAGTACACTTAAGTGTCCTTATATAAGATTTGAAGTACACTACAAGTGCATATTCAATACAAGCACACCTTTTTTTTTTTTTTTTATTTTTTTTTTTTTTTTTAACAAGAGTATGACTAAAGAAACAGACTAATATTATGTTGTTGTTGTTTTATGTTTAACCTGACAGATCTGGTCTATGAACTGTTGTTATAAAGAGCTATGTCAAAAAAATCCCCTTTTTTGGGATACAGTTCTCTTTTAGCACATTTCTTTGTGAGATTAGTGTGGAGGAAGAGAAAAAATGTGACGAGGTAAGGCTTTTTCTTATCAGCGCTGCCCTGTATTGTAGACCTCCTAACTATGAGTCACCAGTGAATCCTAGAACAAACTCAAAGACAGGACATTCGGTGAAAATCACAAAGCAACGTGTGACTCATCTCCTCTTGTGAAATAAAAAGCACAAAAACTTTGACAAACTATAGAAACAGGGAGAATTTATTTAAAGCACTTTGTCCCCTACATAGAAAAATATGATTGATTTAAGTCAACAATAATAAATAGAGTACCTGTATTCTTGCAGGCCCCGCTGATGCGTACAGTAGTACAATCAATATCCAGTTTTCGCAATACAGCAAAGGCACGGGTATTTACCGTAAATCTGCAGTCTGATGAAGCGGAAGGGCATGGGTGGCGTGTGAGGGGTCAACTCAATATGACCTGGAGGAGCGTTTCTTTATAAAGACGGGACACATTGGGAATTACATTGTGACAGCAGCGACTGGTACAAAGGATCGTACAACCTTTCACATACTTTTTTTTTTTTTACAAATACACCTTTGAGTGACTGATGCTGAATTGGACATTGGATTCTTATCTCAGGGGTGACCAGAATGTGAGATTTTACACAATAAATATTGTTTTCAATAACACGGTGTCAACAAATATTCAGTCTGTGAGAATCTTCTGCAACGGATGCCTCCTTTTTTTTTTTTAGATGGTCCCTTAGGTGGATCTCAATGCAAATGTACATATAGTCATGTTTTTTTGTAACAGTATGTAGTGCAAATTTTTTTCGAAAAGTGAGAAAAGTGATTTGAGATCGGGGCAGGAAAGCGTCCTGGTATACACTATGTTTAAGCACGTCATAATATGCGCCATTTGTTATGTGACAATTATAAATGCAGCAATTAAACACACTGATCGTTTCTCACTGAAATACTCATTCAACCTCGCTACAAGCAAATCAGTGTTTCTAAATGAAAAAATAACGTGATTTCGATTTGATATTGTAAAACATACGTAGGCTGTACGTCGTTGTTCATAAATGGTTTTGTCTTCATTAAAAACAAAGAAAAATATTTTTAAATATTTTAAATATCCGTGAAATTATAAGGCTTATAAGTCCCTCGTCTTGATGGCCTCCCCACACTTCAGTCCAGCAGAAGAGTCTTTGGAAAGCTCATTCAGTTCTCGTCCTTTCGATACTCCATCAATGGTTCAAAGCTGCGTAGCGCCATGGACCGCTAGCCGTAGATCTTTAGTGAAGAAAAAGCCCTGATTGTCAAAAAAAGGTCTTTATCGTGACCGTTCATTTTAGGCTATAAAGCAAGTGGGTCATCGCAAACATCTACCAATGTCTTTTGTTACGCTTTTAAGCAGTTCGAGCATGTTTGGTCGATTTTTCGCCACCAGTCTGATGGGTGTGTTGCTGATGTCATTGGTTTTCACGGTTCTCTGCTGTATGACTTATCAAAAAGAAGAATTAAAGCTTTGATTTTACAGTCTTCAGCAGAGACGTGGGCTTCAGCTTCGTTCCTCTAGACACCGTAACATGTAGTAGAGCAGCATGTTGGCTGCTGAGCCTCAAATGACTAGACCGAGCCATTCTCCTGTGTGCTAAAGTACATTTGAAACAGTTTTCAGATGTTCCTCTGTGCTGTGAGGTACTTGAGAGCAGCAGAACCGTACTTTCGAGAAAGGTCTTGGTGGAACTCGTCCTTCAGAGTCGTCAAGCAGTAGCGGTAACTGGGACTGGAGCGAAACTTTGAGATGTCAAAGCTGGGCGCGTGGGGCATGTGGATCATGAAGGCATTTGGTAACACAATAAGATCGTACTCCTTCGGAACAAGGAAATGTGACAAGTTAGGGACACTGGACACTTGTAGGAGAAACAGGCCAAATGTCTTTAAAAGCTTACCTGAGCATCAAGCTCCATGATATGGGATACTTTGTTCCAGCCAAAGCCAACAAATCTCTGGTCATACTCAGGACAGTCTCGTCGCACCACAACGTACGGCTCAAAATCTGCCTCCCACTCCACCTTGTACGGCGTCGTGGCTGTTCTCCACTTGGCGTAATTGGTTGGCGCGTGACCCTTTGTCCAGACGTGATACCTATAATTTAGGAGAGCACTAAATGAATAAATTTGAACATTTTGTGTGGACTTTTAATAATGGGCTAAAGACTTCATGCTCATGTTTTAATCGAATATATTTATCATTCAAAAACATCATCTTATATAAAAGGGATTCCAAAACTTTGTTTTTGTCAGATGAACCCCTGGAAGTACCCACTTTTAAGTCAATACTGAAATCATTTAACAACACATTTATATTTCCTGGTTCTCTAATGCTGGCCAATGGGGGAAAAAAAAGTAAATAAAAAAATTCAATCAAAACAATTAAATCATAAAAATGTAAACTTAAAATAAATATTAAATGTTAAAATAATATATATATATATATATATATATATATATACAGTTTAATTTACTTAATTAATAATCTTTTTATCAACTCAGGAAACCTTGCTCTATAATAAGCATGTTTTTAATTTCTAAATTAAAATTCATTTTGATATTTTTGGAGCAAAAACTAGAAAAAGTGATATGGCTGTTGTGATATCATAATGAAGAAAAAGCATTATTTAAAAAAGTAAATTAAAATGTAATATTTATTATTATTATTATTATTATTATTAAAAAAAAAACTATTATTGATGTTTAATATTTGTCCACCAAATCAAAGTCATGTGGTTCAACCAACATGCATAAAAATGCTTAAATATAAAGTCAACACATCTCTTAAAATATCAGATAATTTGACCTTTTTTATGACAAAAAAGGATTAGACCACTTTTTAAGATGTCATGTGGTGTGGCTTCCTAAAAACTAAATTACATTCATGAATCCTTTTTAAATGTTTAAGATGTGTACACACACACATGTTCAATATGTACAATATGTAATGTGTAAAAATGTTATGCTTTGCCTTTAGTTTAAATAGAAAAATAAATGAACTGATTTCTTGAAAATTAAAGTTTTTCAAACCCACACAACACCGGCTTGAATACAAAGAGTACATTTGTAAAAATGTGGCACATGTGAATTTATACAAGAATGTCCCTTTTCTTTATTGGGGAAATTCTTATTTGTCATGTACCCTAATATCAATTTTAACCCCCTGGGGTCTGATTATGATTACACCCTTGAGATTGATTATGAGATGATTATTTTGAATGTCTGCTGTACCTGAAGGTGTAGAGAGTCCCCATGTCCAGCATAGACAGCAGCTCGGCCTTGGATTTGGGGAAGGAGAGGCGATATCTCAGCGTCTCAAAGGCGGGCACAACCAGAGCCTTCTTGGTATTGGCCATGTCCAGCTGGACTATACTTTTTCTAAGTAAAAAAACCACAGAGATATATTACAGAAACACAGCCATTACAGAAAATTCATAAGAAATTCACAGCTTACCTGAGGTAATCGTAGAGGCCGTACATGGGCAGAAAATCCACATCAGTCAGAAAAACGTAGGGTGTGTTGACGTTGTGGAGCGCCACGTTGCGTACCAGATTTACAGGGTAAAACTGACCCTCCTTATAAACGATATGATAGCCCACATTCTTGCGGTTCTTGAGGACTTCAGAGGCCTGAGCGTAACGCAGGAACTGCTGGGCCTCGGCATCAGACATGTACAGGGCCAAACTAATGGGGCCCTCCCAGTGTTTACAGATGGCCTCCAGCATCTGCAGTCTGTGGACAAATACAAAGCGTCTCTGGTGAAATATTGGGCCGTAACTGAAGTGAGGCAAGATTATGGGCTCGTTTTGATACATTTTTTAGACCTGCAGGGCAAGCTTTCAGTAGCTGGTATGGGATGTTCTGATCTTCACTACGTCAAGCGCTTCTAGTTGATACTTGTTTCAAACACAAACAAGGCTGCTATCCTGCATAACAATCACTCTTCTGAAAATGCCAAGACTACTTCATGGTAAAACAGAGGCTTCTGTGATATCAAAAAGCTTGTTTTAAATAGCTCAGTGGAAAGACTTAAAAGTCTCTGAATGGAAGATAATAGATTATTTTCTTTCTGAAAAGATGATTATTTTCCTACTTTTTTTTTTTTTTTTTTTTTTTTTACAAATTTTACAGACAAAAAGAAAGTTGAATATATTTTTAAGTGAATTATATAAATGACATGCCAATTAATCAATTGAATTAATCACAAAAGCAAAATGTACAATAATTAATTATTACTTTAATAATTTATTTAATAAGAATCCCTTGTCAAGCATTCTGTTTGCAATATGTTTATTTTTTAAATATTAACTAATCATGTTAAATCAGCAGTCCTATCTGAAAATAACATGAGGGTTTTAAAGCAGTGTTATTTTAGTATTATTTACATTTAGTATTGTTTACTATTATAGCTTTTATTCATATTTTAAATTTAATAAAATAGGAAAAAAATAATAATTAAATTTTTTTTAAAAATGTTTATTATTTTATAGTATTTTTCTTATGTGCTTTTTGTTTATGGTAAATATTATTATTCAGTTTTAATTTATTTTTTTATATACGATATAATACATCTATACCTTTTTTTTCATTCATGTGCTTTTGTAATTAGTTTTTGTGTAAATATTATTATTCAGGTTTATTTTTCAATTTTATTTCTTTATTTATTTATTTATTGTTTTATTTCAGTTTTAATTTTGATTTATTTTATTTCCAGTTAGTCATTTTAGTGCTTCCACTTAAACTAAAAAGATCAGAAATGTTGCATTGGCTACTCATTTAAATAATTTTTTCATCTAATATTTATATTTTATTTTATTTCAGCTTCTTTTCAATTAACAAAAACGTTGAACAGTTTTAGTTTTAGTTAACAATAATCACCCTGCTTTGAAAATGTCAGTAACTGGCAATGCTTGTAGTAATCCTTTCTCATTTTGATCAGAGTGCTGCACAGGGTTCATTAAACACAACATCATTGACAGTTCTGTAATTAAATTGGCTTGGCATCAGTGGCCTAAACGTGACAGTAGACTCATTTGGACAGTCTGTCATCCTCACCTGTCCATGGAGAGCTGCGCGACCAGCGTGATGTCCGTGCCGTCATCTGTAGGTGTGTATTCATACTGCAGGAAGTACAGATGCACCCTGTGCACCATGATTCGCTCCCTCCGGAAATCATAGCACTGGTCGTCCTCATCTAACTCCTCTAGTGCTTGCTGAAGCTGGAAACAAAGAAGAATATTTTTTATCAGCTGTGCTGAGCAGGACACATCAAGCAGGCTCTGGTCAAGTTGCCCTTTGAGTCCAGTTTTTCCTTGTACAAATCCAAGGCCGAGCTGCTTTTAGACTCGGGATTCATTACTTATTTAGAATTATCCAGTTTAGGAGCAAAAAGTCTTCTCTATAAAGTAAAGGTGTTGAGTTCTGCAGTTTCAGGGTGCTGGAAGCCACACCCCATTTTTCAAAAACTCCGCCCACCATATACAGAAGAGCAGAGACACAAGTAGTGAAAATAAAATGAATTGCCATTTGATTATCAGTAAACCTGAATCAGTCAATCAATATATAAATAAATAATCCTCCCTCCCTACTAACGCAACTCACCACTGTGCTCTCTGAGCTGGCCTGACTGGGACAGCCAAAGAGTTCCCGTCGCAAAAGATTCCCATCGTACTCCAGGAACGTCAAGTAAAGATTACGGAAAAACTCCACATGCTTGTTTTTTACCCTCAGCTTTTTAGGAGAGTTCCAGTGAATGACCTGCAGGAGGAAATAATCAAACTGAGCAATAAACAACTTCAAAGACATCATTTCCATACTAAAATGGAAATTTGACAGGAAATGAATGTGACGGTTGGGCGAACATTTGCATTAGAGACAATTTGTAAAACAAACACAATGAATTTGGCAATGAATAAAGCAAAGCCCGAACCAATTAAGGGCCCCTTTGAACAAATCGTTAGTCTTAATTCCCCTGGGTCAATTTGGTCGTTTATACCCAGCATGCCTAAAACAAAAATTCTTCAAATATATTGTTACCTTTAGATCTGACACCTCAGTGTAGCACTGTTCAGAGCGAGTGTGATCCGATAACTGTACGTTCCAGAAGCACGGCAGCTGATGCACCAGAACTGGGTTCTGTTTTATGAATGCATTGAATATGTCCTGTGAACATGAAACAATAATATTACACATTTGTTGCATTACACAACACGGTTAGCTCAGATTTCATCATTATTTAGACTACTGTTGCGCAAAGCAGAATCTCCTAAGGCCTATGAAATAAATTCTTCTTCTAAAGTGTTTAGGTATTGTTTATGAAGGACATGGACCTGATCTGCCAGGGATGTTGAAAGCATGCTCATTAGCTCTCTCTCGGCCGTCAATCTCCACATCTGTTCCCAGCCCATCCGCCGCAGTCTCTCAAGGTAGAGCAAAATCACACCTGCAGTTCCAGAAAGAAACACCTGTTGTCAAATGGAGCCCAGTGCAAACTATACTGAAACGAAATTCTCAGTGTGACATAAGCATTGTGCTCCATTCAGAAGTGATCACGCCTGTGTGTTCTTTCCTGCAAAAGCTGCACAGGCTCATTTTAGTTCAAAGAAAATCGATTGTACCTAATTTTGATATCTTAATATTTGATTTTACCCCCTGAATAACTGGGGTAAAATCAAATCAACAACCAAACCAACAAAAAATGCTTTTGAACTTTTTGACTTTACGAACAAATTTTAAATGCTTTTTAAAAATATTTATTATTTAATTTACCATTTTTTAATTTAATGAGTAATTGCTTTGCTTAATATAATATTATATACACACTACCGTTTGGATAATTACGATTTTTTCATGGTTTTAAAAGAAGTCTCTTCTGCTAATCAATGCTGCATTTATTTGATCAGAAATACAGTAAAAATTGTGATATATTAGTACAATTTTCGGTGCTAAAGAAACATTTCTTATTATGAATGCTGAAAACAGTTGTGCTCCTTGATATTTTTGTGGAAACTGTGATACCCTATCATTATTTTTATTCAGCAAGGATGCATTAAATTGATCAGAAGCTACAGTAAAAACATTTATAATGATACATAAGATTTCTATTTCAAATAAATGCTGTTCTTTTAAACTTGCTCTTCATCAAAGAATTATCACAGTTTCCACAAAACCAGCAAAAACTCTACATTTCTCAAAACTGGTAATAAGAACCAGTATTTATAACTGAGCATGAATAATAGCTGATGCTGTAATAATTGAGCAGCAAATCAGCATATAAGAACGATTTCTGAAGGACACTGAAAACTGGAGTAACGATGCTGAAAATTCAGCTTTGCATCACAGGAACTGATACATTTTAAAATATATTCAAACAGAAAACAGTTATTTTACATTGTAATCATATTTCAAAATATTACTGATTTACTGGATCTTTATATCAAATACATGCAGCCTCTATGAGCATAAGAGACTTCTTTCAAAAACATTAAAAATTGATATTTATTCCAAACTTTCGACTGTGTATTTAGTGTGTGTTCAAATATTAAAACTGTCCACGCTTTTCCTCCTTTCATCCCTTTCTTTATTAGAATCACATATCACCAGGAACATTAACCAGTTACAAAAACAGCAAACCTTTTGGTTTGGAACACAGTGAAAATGGAAATGAAAGCTGCATGTCCTCACCTGTGTTAAAGCCTCGTCCGAGGGCTGGCCAGGGTTTGTGATTTTTCCACAGATTACCGAGGTACCAATCGCTCTGATTCTCCACCAGACCAATCACCTGTTTCTCTGCAATCACAAGGTCAGGGTTAAATTACACTGTCCAGATGCTTTATACAACTCCTGAAGGAAAGCGGCTGATTACCTGTGAACTTCCGGAAGATGGCCCACAGCTCGGCGATGTCAGTGGCGAAGGTGATGTCTGTATCGAGGACGATGACCTTCGAAAGGTTGGACGGCAGAGCTTTGGTGAGCGTGAGCTTCATCAGGCCATAAATTCCTGAATAGTGTTTGTTTGGTATCCATGACACCTCCGACTAGGAGAATGAGAGAGACAAACACAGAAATCTGTGAGAAACCAGCAAAAGAGCACAACAGTGTCTTTATCAGCCTTGGTTTTAGAAGAATTTTTCTCATTCTTTTTCTACCCAGAGAATTCATCTTTTTATACCTAGAGATCTCATTCTTTATTCTTTAATACAGACTTCAATAAAACTCAACCAGCTCTATAAATTACAACATTACAATCTTCGAAAAGTGTTTGATATATTACCCACTGGAAAATCAACATGGCAAAACAGAATCAAATCAGCAACAATGATTACATATATATATATATATATATATATATATATATATATGCACTCACTTTTAAACTGTATTTACGTTTGTGTATTTTTAAATACAAATTTATTTATTGGTTTTTTTTCTTATCAATTTTAGAGAGAGAGAGAGAGATTACAAGTAAAATAAACTTTAAATTAATTTCAAATTCAAAAATTCAAATTAAAAAAATTAAATGTCAAAATTCTAATTAAACATTTTACAACTGTTTAAATTTGGATTATTTCATTTCAGGCCAAAGTGAATATATGTTAAAAAGAAATCTATTTTATAATATTTTATAATATAATTTTATCATTTTATTTTATAATATATGTAAAACACAATCAATTTGTGCTCAAAGGTTTAGTAATTATATATATTGTTATAGATAAACTATATATTTATTTATTTATTGTCCTTGCTAAGATGAATGGAATTTTTATGCCTGGAAGCCTATTGTTGTGCACTCTGCTCAATAGCTGAGAAAAAAAATAAATCTATATATTTTTATTAAGTATTACAGTATTTTAACACACACAACTGTATTGATATTCTCAAGTGATGAATGTTAGAGAAAATCAGTAAAAGACTGCAATCACATTATTATTGTACTGGCACCCAGATATTGATAATAATAATAATAATAATAATAATAATAATAATGTACACAGAATGAAAATATGTATTCCTGGGTGTAGCGACTATTATAACTAATTATATATTATACCTGACTTGAATATAGTTTTCAGATTGTTCTTACAACCCTACATGTGTTCCCTATCACCTACCAGAGACGCTCAGTGTGCTCTTCGTGTTTGCTTCTGAACTGTATTCTGCAGTTATAGCATCGTCTGCACCCATGGAAATAACCCTCTACAGTTCTTATTGTACGCTTCATCTTTTCAGCATACATCCTTAATGACCTGAGCTCAGGTTTAATAATAATCTGCCAGAGAGGGGTTGATTGAAAAAGACTGGATTTCCTGCAGCTTAGCTTTCATATACTCAGGAGAGCAAAGAGGTCTCTATGCACAGCGGAGACACAGGATGTAAAATCCGCGTGATTAGAGACGGCTCTGAGCCAAACAGCTGACAATCAGAGGTGAATGCAGTGCGGGAGGGGGACGGGAGCACAAAACGGGACAAGAACGAATGTATTTGTGTTATTGTGCATGAGAGAGCGAGCATGCATTCATGTGAGTGTCCTTGAGAGTGCAGTGTAATGTAAACTAGAATGCGCTCTCCTAGAAAATGTGTGCATGTGTGTGTGTGTAGAGGAGGAGGAGGCATGCTCTTTGATTGTCACTTCGCTCTTTCAGCGTACCGTGCACTGCATAAAAAAAAAATTCACAACAGACAGTGAATAATTCAGCTCCACAGCAAAGGCAAGGCGCTCTTCACATGCCAAGTTGTAAAAAAAGAGGCGCACTGTCACTTTAAATATATGAACAGAAATGAATAATTCTGTGTTTTCTCTCTCCCTCTGGAGCGTGAAAGAGTTCTCCGAGAGCGAAAGCTCTTGAGATTGCTGAAGTGTAAACAACCTCAATGTTTCCACTATCACAGACAAGCCATACTGTCCCAAGGGGACCTTTGCCCCCTCATTACAATCCATAAGCGCGTGTGAAACGTCTTTCATTCCAGATGTTTGTGCCTGAATGAGCTCAGAGAAGATTGTGATTGGCACCATTCTTCAGACTTGTCACTGCCACCTGCATTGTTTCAAAACTATCTCTGCTTATGACCTCCCATTAAACCTCTATTATGGTGCTCTCTGACTTGGTCATTATGTCTGGGTCAAAGGGCAAGTTTGGAGTCATGGGAGCATGATGAGGCAGGTACTTACTTTGAGTTCATCAGCGTCATAGAAGCTGACTTGCACTGAGGGTACCATCCACGACTGGAACAGAGTGCTGAGGATCTGATTGGCCACTGTGTCTGTGATGAAATGAAAGTGTAGTGGGTTCCTCCTGAAAAGAGAGATGTGGACATGTTGACGGGTTTTATATGAATGCATCAAGCAAAGATGCTAAGGTGAAAATATGCTGAATTGAAATTTTGCTTTTTTAAATTCTATTTTTTTTTTAATGTAAAATGTTGAATTTGACAAATAGAATTTTGGAATATGAAATATGAAAATTTTGGAATTTTAAACTTCAAATTCCAAAATTCTAGTCAAATTTAAAATGATTTAAAATGTTGAATTTGAAAATTAGTATTTAATTTGTGGAATTTGAAAACTAAATTTTGGAATTTAAATTTCACAATTCAAATAATATATGTAACATTTCAAATTCAAATTCAAATTCCAAAAAAATAAATGTCAATTTTCACATTTGAAATTTTTAATTTTTAATTGTGGAATTTAATTTCAGGTCAAATGAAATACATATTTAAAATATATATATATATAATCTACTGGAGCACAGCTACATCCCAATATTTTTTCTATTTATACACTTTGCATACATAAGATTCCATACACAATGCAGCTCTTTATATTGGTGTCACTATACTATTATATTGCTGTCTATTACTATTCATTTTCCTGTGCTTGGTTCTTACCTGTGGAACAGGATGGATTTGACCAGAGTGACCACGTCCCGACTGGCGTTGTGACCCGCACACACACATGCCACGTGAATCAACTGTGTGGAGAGAAAGGCCAATGTTTCAGTTTGGGCTGAAGAACTTTAGCTTTGTTAAAGTATTCTTAAAATTTATCGTGTAGGCTTTAAACATAATCTAACATGCAGCGGCCATCCAGAAAAGAATTGTACACATATGCCACATTACAATTGAAATTTATATTGATTCAATAAATACAAAATATCAAACTACAGTGGCATGATGATGCCAGTACTTTCCACAGAACTAAGTTTACTTTTTAGAGTCATTAATTAGTTTTAACCAACTGGTGTTGAGGTGATTTTTAGTGGACACATAACTTTTGTTTTCATTTCGGACTGTATATCGTTTTATCATTTCATCCTATCGAACTTGTCTTTGTGAAATGTTATGCTTAAAGTTTCATAAACCTTTCACAAACACTTTCCCACAAGTGTGATTTAAATGCTTTTTAGGGCCGCTGTATGTTCTAAAGATTTGTTCTCACATCTGACAGGACCTAATATGTCATCTAACCTCACACTTCTCGGCGGTGGGCGAGCGAGAACACTCGCTGTGATTGGCCCGTTCCTCGGCTGTGTTCTCCACGTCTTCTGGACCGGTGTCTGCCGATGCCACCCACTGCTGGTTGCCATAGTTACCCTCGGCAGGCTGGGCAGCCAGGCCCTGCGATTGGCTCAGCTGGAGTCGGATCTGCCGGTTCTCTTCCTCCACCTCTCGAACCCGCGATGCCAGGACGTCCCGTTCCAGCAGCCGTGCTTCTGTGGATTCCACCAAGCATGCGGAGAGGAGCAGGGAACGCCCGTCTGATACGGCACAACAGATTTAATTTAATTCGAGTGATCTTGACAGATTATACCCCAGAGATGGATGGATGAGAGGTAAGGAAATAGGAAGCTTGAGGTGAATTTGCACAGAGACAATATACGTGAATGTCATTCAGATTTAAGACAGACTCCAAGAGTATCTCAATCTACACGCTGCTCTCTGCTGGAATGATTAAAGTAGCAGAAAATTGGGTGTGATCAGGGAGAACAAAGTAACAGGCATTGAATTTATCGGGACAATTTGATGGATTTTCTTGTATTGCACTCATGTATAAGCGAGTGCAGATCACTCATCCCTGTTAACCAGACTTGGGAACCATCTTACTGAGCGTAACCATGTCGTTTCTCATCCAGTGGCCATTAGCATTCACATTCATCTCAGGCAGTTGGGCCCCTGGAAGTATGTGATGTATAATCTACGTCTTTGCATATGGGCCCTCAGTTATGAGTTTCGAGCCACTCACCTGAGCCGTAAATGCCATGTGATTCATGACTCTAGAGCCACAGGAAATTGACATGCCCTGATTGGCTGACCACAAGAACACTCACAGTTCCTTTATAGCGTCTCTCCTGAGTTATGACGGCAGCAGTTGGAGAAAAGCCTACAAAACCACTTATTAAAATAATGTACTATTTAAAAAATAAATAAATAAATAAAAAAAAACAGGAAAGGGCAAGACGTGAACTGTGCAAAGAGAAATAAATACCTCCTTTTAAAAATGCCAACCCTGTTACTAGGATGTTTTATAGTAGACATTACCAGAAAATTATTCTTTTTTTTTATCAGTATAAATTTCAGTTTCCCTAAAGCAGTATGTACTGCAGCCATTCTCAATCTTCTTGACTCGAAAAGCCCACCCACTGTCCAACACAATATTTCACAATATAAGTCCAAAAGAGAAAATAATAGTTGAATTTAGAAAAATGACCTCCGATGATCCACTGCTGTTTTGTAATACTTGTTCATGAGTCATTTGTTTGTCCTGAACAGTTAAACTGCCTGCTGTTCTTCAGAAAAATCCTTCATGTTCTACAAATTCTTTGGTTTTCCAGCATTTTTGCGTATTTAAACCCTTTTCAACAATGACTGTATGATTTTGAGATCCATCTTTTCACACCTCTGATTAAGAGCTACTGAAGTAGTATCAAGTCTTGAGCAAGACTAGCAATGTCCAACTAAACTGTAAAGTGCCAATGCTTTTACCTTAGTATTATCCAAGTATGCATTACTATTTATCAAATCGATAGTTAATTCCAGTTCTGAATTCTTATCGGTCAATTTTACATTCATTCTAGGATCCACAATATATTCAGTGATTATATCTTATACACCACAAGTGTTTCAAAACTGGGATCATTATTAATAAACATTACTTACATTAATAATTCATTAATCATTAATAAATCATAAATATATAACATTAATAATTTTACTATAATAACAAAAAAAAGAAATATTTGATTTGTTTGCATGTCTTCAAGTATATATTTTAGGTCAAAGATCTTGGTTATAGCAGAAGGACGCCACTTCGCTTAAAAAAATAAACCATGAAAATTTGTGTCCTTAATAAATTTTATTAGTAACGCTTTATAAAAGCAACCACTTTTATACAGACTATGCTGCATTGAAGTCACAGCTGAAGGAGTTGCAGCCACTCATACCTTACTGCTTAAATATTAATGTAACTTAATATGGCACAATTCAGCGCAATGTATTAACACTTCAAGGCATTCTTTGAAAGAACCTTGCTTTAAAAACCACCTCTCCAACGCACCCGTTTCAAACAATGGCCCACAAAATGCTTTTGAAGTTCAGAAATATATCTCCAATATTTTTTTCTAAAGGGAACAACGAGTCTTCTCTTAAACTCTTTCAGTCTTACGACTACTGACGATCATGCTCTGATAATCTTCCTTTCTGTGTGCTGCACAGGCCTATGTGTGCATTTCTCATGATAGGGATGGATATGTTCACATGCCAGATAGAGAGTGAGAGAATGCGCTTTTATAATGATTAGCTTTCTAAGATCTGGCAGCAGATCAGTTGTGTTATCAGCACTCCACAGTATTATTGTGCGTCTCTGAGGATGACAAACCCATCAGATGAGGATTTTAGCACACAGACCGAGATAAGACTATGACTGACAGTCTCAACACCCAAGTCACCCCAGCTTGAAAGGAAAACTCTTTGTCGGTCCAGCTTTTACATCAGAACACAGAAAAATAGGCCAGTGTCTGTCTCACAGAGATCGTTTCTTTCCAGAAATCTGAAGATCTGACGATAAGCGTATGATACTCACTTTCCAAGTTCCCCACGAGCAGGTAAAGCCAGGTGAACAGGATGACGAAACTAAGAGACACCACCAGCAACTTCAGCTTCCCTCGGCAGGGGCAGAGCATCCTGGGATTGTGGAGGACTGGGCGGGGGAGGGAGGGGATGGAGCGATCAGGTTGGACTTGCTCTAACGCTGGACTCCTGCAGCATCCTCCCTTCTAAAGGAGAGACAAAGGAAGAGATCATTTGTTAGTAATGCACAGGCCCACTGAGAATCTAAAGGCCCATACAATTGATACAGCTGTCATTTACAGAGTTCTGTGCTTCCACTGTTCCGTGCAGGTTTGTCTGTTCATTTTTTTGGGATCCCATGCATAAAATGTCTCCACTACGTGACAGATATCACTGTCATGGGTGTCATGCGTATGTGACAGCGCTAGACTCTGTAAATAAAAAAGCAAGAAAATTAAGAAACACCCTCAGCCTGTCAGTCATTTTGTGGTTGATATTAGGAAACTGGTGTTAACGGTCACAAATCCAAGGGGGTTTACATGTAACATACAATAATATTTTAAGGTTTCACCCAACTGCAATGCATAAAAACTAAATATATAAAATATATCTTACCTTATCAAAGCTGAATTTTCAGCATCATTACTCTAGCCTTCAGTGTCAAATGACCCTTCAAAATCATTCTATTACGCTGATTTGCTGCTCGATTATTAATAATATTTTTTTTTATTATTATTATCAGTGTTGAAAACAATTTTTGTTGCTTAGTATATTTTTTGAAAGTGTGATAATTTTTTTTTTTTTTCAGGATTCTTTGATGAATAGAAAGCTCAATGAACAGCAATCATGGTTTCCACAAAAATATTAAGCAGCAAAAATCATTGTTAATAATAAGAAATGTTTCTTGAGCAACAAATCAGCATATTAGAATGAATAAATATTTACAAAGAAAAAAAGCATTAAAAATACTAAATTATTCCAAACCTTTGACCAGTAGTGTATATTTCATAGAATATTTATGGCACAAAGGTGGTATAAATGTCTTTATTACAAATAAATAAGAAGAAGAATAACAAATCCTGTAAAAAACAAAACAAACAACAACAACAACAACAAAAAAAATTTATCTTTTTTTCAGGCAAATTAAATGATGTGTTTCTTGTTGTAACAATGATTAATAACTTATTTTAAAATAAAATTAAATGTGACTACTGTATATGCATCTTAACAAATTCGACTACATCGAAGGGAGTATTTTTATGGGTTAGATAAAGCAAAAACAGATTTTTGAAACCACCAAGCTGCAGTGTGTGATTTCTTCACTACTGTTATTAAACTACCATTGCCATTGGTTGAGTCTGTGTTGCTATGTTGGGCTGGTCAGTGTTCTTAAATATATACTTAAATATCAAATCTTTGGGTTAATTATATTATGTCTTCAGCTGCAATAAAACAGTTACAAAAAAAAAAAAAAAAAGATTTCCCAAAATCAGTACAGAAAATCTGATAATACATCACTGAAAATTCACAGGTATGGCTTTCATCAAAGCTTCTAAACAAATGCATTTCAGCCAGCCTATAAAAGCTTCAGTACAGCATGACAGATATTACAGATATTGGTATAATAATAAATATTGATTCGGTGTTGTTTTTCCATCTTTGTGCAGCATTGTGTCTGCATTAAAAGCATTTCAGGGCTCCGGCCTCAGTAAACTCCTGGCTTGCTGCTGTCCAGAGTAACTCTCTAAGCCTCTCTGCACGCCACTTTACAGCACGCATTCATGTCTGTGTTCACGCCACGTGGGCAACAAGACAGCCATTGTTGTTTACACCACTCTTAATTAAAGAGCGAGCCGTGGGAGGCTCTCCATCACCCCAGCAGACTCAGATTAACGACAGAAAAAAGAGAAAGAGGGAGAGGGAGTGGGAGAAAGGAGACAGTAGAGAGACAAAATTGTCTTTGTTTTATTATGAGCTTAATTAATCATGCTTCAGTATAATTAGACATATGCCTGCAGGAAGCAAGATTGGATGCTGACAATAATAATAATAATAATAATAATAATATATATATATATATATATATATATATACTGTATATATACACCTTGATAGAGAGTGTGCTGTTTTGAGATTATTACATTTTGCCTCATGGGAATTCAGAGGTGGTATTTCAGGTGCTGACTGCGTTGACTTTCATATGTTTATTAATGACTGCTTCACTCACACAGCTGCAGTTCAAGGCTTTTTTCTGGGCTTTTCAATATGTATTTGCTTTTTGGGTTTTATTTTGCATGCCACACTGAGCAAGACATGCTATTCTAACATTTTAAAACACCATAAAATAAAATAAAAAAAATATGCTGAATTTAATATATAATGTATATAAGCTTTGTGATTATAAGTGTACAGCTAAATGATACCCTAAAACAGTAACATCTAAATTAATTGGGTTTATTATAGTCAAAAATATTATTTAACATCTCTTAACAAATCTGTATACATTAATTTAAAGCAATAAAACAATTTTTATGGGTTACATAAGGTGAAAATAGCTCTTTAAGGTAAGAGGTTAACACTTTGCTGTATACATAATATCAACTTAAATAATAACGGATTAAAGTTCTCATGGTTATAATGTATTATAGGTTTATATCTATACACATATCTGTATAATGCCAGCAGGCACAGATTGTCAATATAACGTCAGGTTGACATTGGACATGACGTCAGACAGACATTGCATTTTGGTTGAGAATGAAAATTGGGTTGATGTCAGTATTTGACACCAATTTAACATTGACTTCACATTAGGTTTTGGTTACACAACCTAAAAACAACAAATATCAACGTCAGCTGACATCGCAATTTACCATCAAATTAACATTAACATTAGACGTTGAATTGACATTGAATTTTGGTCACCCGACATCGCAAATGAAATTTATCCAAATATTAACGTCCTCTGACGTTGTGTGCCTGCCGGGATAGTGTTAGCAAAAGTTTTAGCAAGAAAAAGTATTTAAAACGTAGAGTCTATTCCTCTGTGAAAACAAATCAAAATATTGATGACTCACCTTGCACTCGCTTATTTCATCCAATCAAATTCTCTCTACAATAATGCCCGCCCTCTAATACCTCCGCCTCTGACTAGCAACTGAAACAGCACACTTACCCTAAAAATTGGCCTTCAATGAATACTTCAGCCGAAGATTCGAATTCATTCGTCAAAATACACAAACATAGTCAAAATGTTGTTTTAGGCTTCATAAAATGCTAGCCTTAAAAACCTTACTTCTCCACCGGTTGGCTACTGGAATAAACCAGATGCATGTGTTTCACGGTATATATGGGATGGGAAACGTCCTCGTATTAAACTGACTACCTTACAACGATGTAGATTACATGGAGGTCTTTCTTTCCCTAATTTTAGACTGTATGCTCAAGCCTTTCCCCCTCCGCCTCTTTAGCAGCTTGGTTTGTTCCTGACGCTTCTGTGTCTTGGAGAGCAATTGAGGAATCTATTGTTTATCCATATAAATTGAAGCATCTTGTTTTTTCGGGGGTTCCGCTTAGGCAGTGTAAATCTCGGTTTGGTCCCATTGGAACCCACCTCCTCTCCACATGGAGGGATGTTGAAAAACGTTCACAACTAGTTACAAAATGGCATAGGCATTCGCCTATTTTCCACAATAATAACCTTTTGTCAGGCAGTACTCCATTCTATTGTCCGCAATGGACTCATAATAAAGTATATCTATGATGATAGTGGTTTAAAATCCTTCCAGAATCTCAAAACTTAATATAATCTGCCAGGTACCTCCTTCTTTTTGTATTTACGCATTAGATCGGCCCTACGGGCGTATGGGGTGCCTTGGAGCTCTCAATTGCCTGTTCACCATTTGCTCAGACTAATACTTCCTTCTAAGGAATCTCTCTCCTCTGCTTCAGTCATCTCACTCTTTCTTCTTAAGCATTCATACAAACCTTTATCTATTACAACTGTGTGGGCTAAGGATCTTAATGAGGATGTGCATGTTTTATTTTCCGATCAGGTATGGGGTGTGTTTAAATTGTCTTCTAAAAACCCTAATCACCAAATGATTCATCGGAAATTGCTGCATAGGGTTTACTTGACTGCAGTGAAATGGTTTTATATGAATCTGTCATCTTCTCCTAAGTGTAATCTCTGTTCCCAAGGAGTTTTAGGCATGTTTTTGCGTTTTTTTTGGGGAGTGCCCCTCTCTCTCACCTTTTTGGACCCAGCACTCACAGGACCTATCATATTTGTTGGGTACTGAGATATGTTTGACTGCATGCCATTTTTTCATGAATGACTTTTGGGACTTCACCTTGTCTGCCCAACAAAGATGTTTACTGTTAGCTGCTCTCACAGCAGCAAAAAAAATTGCTAGTCAGCCGTTAGAATCCTCCTCACACAATGGACAGATGAACCTGGACTGTGTATTTGTTGGACATTATCTTGATAGAACTCTCTACTTCTCGTATACATGGATCTAACGTGAAAACTGTAAATTCTTGGCATTCAGCTTTTAATGTTGTCTTCTTTTCTAAAATCTTTGTAAAAAATATTTTATTGTTATTTATCTATTAATATTAATTAATGTGTTTATTATTATTATTTATTTTATTTTATTTATTTTTATATATATTTTTTTAAGTCTATTTATAAGGGATAGGTTGGGGTGGGTTTTAAATTTGTACAGCTGCTTTTTGTTTTGTAGTACTGTTCCACAAAATAAAACCCAATAAAAACAATTGTTAACAAAAAAAAAACCTTACTCAGACAAGTCAGTATTTCAAAATCTTAATTTAGAAATAAACACAAAACATACAAGACATACAAGACTGAAATAGTCTGAGAGAATGAACTAACCCTTTAATCAGTGAGCGCTACCATCAACAGCTGCTTTTCTGTACTGCGTGAGGCCCATTTTAATGCTAGTGGAAAGTGACTGTAGACATTGTGTTTGTTTGTATGTGTGTGTTTTGTTTGTCTCTGAGCTTGTGTTGAGCTGTTCTGTGTGATCACCACTGTAACTGTTTGATAAATGTTGTCCTTCATCACCTGAATCTGCTGACACCAGCCTTTGTTTGTTTGTTAGACGTCTCTCATGTGTGGCTCTCTTGAACACTCAAAGCCATCCTGAGCTCTCCACCGCTCGTTACCAGATCACATCCGCCCACACACACAGACACACACACACACACACACACACACACACACACACACTTGCCACGGCTGCAAAACACTCTCTCAAACTTTAGGGATGAATGCCAAGTATGTGTGGCAGTTGGGAAAACAGATAAAAGAAGAATGACTTTATGTGAACTACAAAAGTGAGTCCAGTATGTAAGTCTACTCTTCCTGAGTCTGAAAGACACTACATGAGTTAGAATAAAGCATAAACGAACATGGTGGGTCTTTATAAACAGACTGCAGTCCTGTAGACACACAGTCGACCTTCATTAACGGACCTTGTGAAACGTAACCTCAAGCAATTAACCTACAGAAGAGGCAAGCCGTTTCTGGAGTGCATTCCGCAGCCTTTTTAAAACTCACGACACTACTAAAAACTTCTCTTCACTACACAGACAAAATTCACACTGACAGGGATACAAAGAGGTTAACTGGAAAAAAATTACTGACTGTCTCCTTCAGTCGAACACAATGTTTAACTCCGTCACCCACAATCGACCAGTTTCACGACGTGGCTCTTTCGGTCTTTTGTAAATTCCGTCATCATCCATCAAATATCTCCATGGGTCAATTACATGACCCATTTTTTGTTTCCAGATCTTCTAATACTTTTTTTTTTTTAAATGTTATTCATGCGAACATTAAATGGCACATATTTCAGAATCAACATCAATTTCTGAATAAAAAGCCTGGTAAGATTTTCATAAAACTGCACTCTTAAATATAAAAATAAAGGTCCTTTCATTGGCATCGAAGGTTCCATGAAGAACCTTTAAGATCCATGAAACCTTTTGATTGCACAAAAATGGGTTCTTCTGTGGCTTTCTTCAGTGGCTTCACTGTGATTCCCCTTTTGGAACTTTTATTTTTAAGAGTGTGTAACTAAGAAAAGAAGTCTAATTAATAGTAATTAACATTAATATTTTATTATTTCTTTAAAAAATAATATTTTTTGAATGAACACTTTTGTCCATTAAATCTGAGATATGTTGCTGTCATGTGTCAAGAAAACCACGAAAAAAGAAATGATACTACAAGGACCCATACAGACCCTTACTGTGTGCCATGGTCAGTAAATATCTCAATATATGTATATTTATTTTTTTAAATAGTTAGATATAATTCCTGAATGAATGAATGAATGAATGAATGAATAATTCATTTCACCTTGAAAAAGATTAAGATGCAATTTATTTGATGGTTATAAGACGGTTAGACCACTTGACAATTTTAATAAACATTCTCATTAAATCTCTCTCTCACATTTTTATTTTTTTAAGTTTTTGAAATGTTTGGAAATGTTTGAAATGATTTTATGCAACTGACATCAACACCAATATTACAATTAAAGAACTTTGGCACATGCACATGGCCTTAAACTTCAACAGCGATATAATAAAAGACACCAAAGCACAATAATGGCATGTATTAATAACAAAAATCAGAATAAACCATTTGTATAGATAATTAGCCTGCCGGCTGTTGACGGTTGCCAAGCAACATGGCATATTAGCACGTTAATATAAAACACACACCCACAGGTGGGCATAAATCATCTGTTTTACCCCACTTTGAATCCTGCTCATCCATTTACAATTACCAGCCTTATAAACTTATTTTATTTTTCTTCTTATTACATCGGACATCTGTGTTTTGTTCCATACCCACAACACCCTGATAAAAATGGTCAAATCTGGATTATTATGGGCACACACACAGGCTAAACTCTGAAACATAATCCAATTCATTCTAAACTCTAATACAAAAAGCCAACTTTTGGCTGTTTCCCTCTTAATGGTGTGATTGGACACATCTACCTGACAGCACACCTAATTACATTTAAATGTTTTTGCTCTCACCGGACTCCCTTCTCCTCCTCTCCTGTGATTTCAGACTTCACAGACCTCCTGGTGGTAGACGTCCAGCACTAAAGGTCAGCTGGTCGTAAATTCAAACAGCCAGGTTTCCACTATGTGCCCCCTTGCAGTTAGAGAACATCTTTCAACTGTTGCCAGCACCGGAGTCATCAGAACACAGTTAATTACTCCTCTCACCCTCATTACACCTGGTTGGTTCTAAAACTGGAAATAATACATAAGGTAAATCAAAGGAATTGCACTGGATTGTATTAAAAATCAAGGCTCCAAAAGGAAGTTTTCTCAACAATGCCACAGAAAAGCCATTTTGGTTCCTCAAAGAACCTTTTTTCCACTTTTAAAAACCTTCTGTGGAATGGAAAAGTTCCATGAATGTTGGAGGTTCAATGTGGAACCATTGATTTGTACCTTTATTTTTAAGAGTGTATTATTATTATTATGCTACTGTATAAGGCATAATGTATATTAAATATAATGTTAATATAATGCATATTAAATATGCTCAATTTAAATAATAAAAAAAGTTATTACTCAAAAAAATAATGTGAGATTCAAAGGAACAACCAGTAATGTTCATTCAACTCATCCCTTCCAAGAATTTTGATTATATTTCCAGTCCATCATGATTCCATTAAAAAATTATAGCGATTGCACTCACAAGGAGAAATTTCTAGCTAATAAAAAATATTAGAGCTGAGCAGGACATTGAAAATGCAGGACTTTTCCATAATTTTAAAGGTGTGTATTTTATGTTAAAATATTCATATTTAGGGTTTTTCCAAGAATCCCAATCTAAAACCTCATAAATCTTGAAGTGCAGTAGATGGAAATATCCAGACTTGTTTGCTGAAGTATAATAGATGTGGCATCTGTTTTGAGGACCCAGAAGGGGGAAAGTCTCCTCTGTTTGCATTGGCACGGGTAAGCTGAAACTTGTCTTTTCCATAGCTGGCGGTCTGATCAGCGGCACATAAATCTCTCTGTTCATATCTCTCGTCTACTGCTTGTTAATATTCTCCGAATAGAGAGAGTAAGGAGAAACCACGGATGACACAACATCACCTCAGGGCTCGTCTCTAATGCTTATGGGAGTAGAACAGCACAAATGCTTTAGAGTTGAGGTCACATTGGGGTTTAACTCGCGCTTTTGTGTCTTATATTACAAAACCTGCCTAATCTTGCTCAGACTGAACACTAAAATGCCACCTCAGCTGAATCTGTACTGCCCGGTCAATCTTTCCAAACAGGAAATGCACGTAGTTTATGGCTTCGGTTTAAGATGCTTTTTAATAGGTCACTTTGCAGAGGATCTTTATGACACAGGGCTTTTAAGAGGTGAAAGGCCTCCACCCAAATCCATTAAAAGACAGAGAAAGAGTGATCGTGAAAGTAGGAAACAAAGCAAGAGAGAATGAGAGAGCCGGGTCAAGGTGGGCTTGCTGGCAGCTTTCAGCAGGATCTTTAGCTGAACAAGCAACAAGCCTCGCAAGCCTGCTCTATAGGGACAGGTGCCCTAGTAAAACAGGAATTACCGAGGTTGTGTAGTGGAGGGAGGTGAAATACTATACATAACACTCAGCCCCCACTGGCTTTTATAGCCTACATACTCATCTCATCTGCAGTAGGGCAGCACACATTAAACCACTGAGCCCCTTTTAGTGCACTCCGGTATTGATCAGGGTGAACAAACTGTCCATACGCCCTCTTATCTGAACATTACACTTATCAACCTATAGAAGTTCAATAAATGTGTAAAAGGACACGTCGGCAGTCCTGGAACAGCTTACATACCTCTATACATCCATTTAGATGCTCATTTTGTAGAAAATGCAAAAACATGTGTAAAATGGTGTTTTGTAGCGATTACAGAGCAGGGTAGGATCGTACCTAATAAGGTCATACTTGAAGCTGAACTGTGTATTTTTTTCGTTTAAAGCTGAGACAGATTAATAATTTACTTTAAACTTTGGTCCTCGAATCTGATTGGTCTGAGCAGTGTTCCAAGAGTGACTCTTTAACTGACTTATTCTGTAAGTCATAATATTATGCCAGTAGGTGGCGACAAGCGACCATCTTTATTAACGAGTCATCTGAATCACTCACTCAACTTATTTATTCAAAAACACTGATTCAAACGACTGGCTGCATCCAAAATCGCATACTTCCCTTCTGTATAGCAGATGAAAAACAGTATGCGAAAAGAATATGTCTGAATTCATAGTATTGATAAAACAGTAAGCAAAAACTATCAAAAAAAAAAAAAAAAAAACTATTCAATGGACACTTTACTACACCATGAGGCCACAAGAGTGGTTTTGTGAATGGCAGTGAAGCAACACAACTGACACCGTAGGTCACATGACAATGAGAATGACCAATTTAATATCCAGATTACATTCATACAACACACATTCATACTGTATAGAATATAGAAAGTAATTACTTATTCAAAAGAAGCACCTATACCTACAGTATGAGATTTCAGGCTCAGCCATTGTCTTGAGGGAGTCATTGAATCATTCATATGATTCGTTAAAAATGCTGATTCATTCAATAATGAGCTGATCTTTGTAGAGTGATTCACTGAATCATTCACTCAACTGATTCATTAAAAATGCTGATTCTTTCAGTAACAAAACAGTGTTTTATGGCTTCATTTTGAATTATTCTTGTTGGCAATAGTAAGTATAGTAAATAGTAAATTACTCAGTATTACCTTTGATGTGTGCAATATCACACTCACAATGGAGGTTGTGAACTGTCACCATTGTGCCCTTGAGCAAAGCACTTAAAGTAACCCCATGTTACAGTAATTGTTCTTGTGACAACTGTATAAAACATCTGTTACATAATTTACATAATTTAGATGAATATTTCACCTATTCAACTCTGTCTTTGTCATGTTCTATTGGTGGACAGCACAGGTGGGACCAGAGCTCCACTGCTGCTGTCTGTCACAGTATGATAATGCCATTAAAATAGAAGGGAATCTCTGTGGAGAAGGTCTGGAATTACAGCGGCGGTACCCTTTTAAATGAGGGACATTGTAATCGTGAATATAATCAGGGACAAGATCTCTTTGATTAAAGCACAATCTCTTCAGCACTGCCTGCACACAAAGTGTTTCATGGGCAGTTCTGAATTTCCAGTGTCTAACTAGGAAGCTTTTCTCACATTTTAATCAGGCAACAAAAAAAAAACACTGCCTTCTAAGATACCTTGTTCATTGGGTTTCCCAATACGATTTTCCCATATTAACTACTGGCTGATATTAGAGATTTTTTCATTTACAGGTATCAATATTAGATTTTAGATTGCCTTTGCCATCATCTAACTTTCACTTAAAGTTAATCTAACGTGAATAATATAATAATTATTAATAATAATTTAGCACCATTAAATCTAATCTTTAGTAAATCAGTCAAAATGAAAAAAAGTAAAAATACTGTACATGACAATGTTGTGATGCCTAAATTCATTTGTAGCATAGTACTTGTAGCATTATATATATATATATATATATATATATATATATATATATATATATATAATTGCATTAAAATGCCTCCAGCTACTATTAAATATTTCACAAGATGTGTCCTTATTTGATATTGCAGTGTTTGTTACAGTAGAAAACTTCAACTAAAATGAAAGTGAAAATGTAAAATATAAAAATAAAAACAGAAAATTATACTAAAATATACTGACAACATGTTAAGTATGTTATGGTCATACAGGGTGCAAAAATATTTATTACAACTGTTTGTAGATTTAAATATGCTTGATACGACTATGCTAGTATTTGACTGTTAAAAAGAGGCTGTGTTAAAAGTAGTAAAAAGGAGTTTAACAACCTGCATTCTGTTCCATTTTGTTGCATGCCGTCTAGCTGTTTTTGAACACAAAGGCCCCTGAGTGAGTTGCTGCCAAAGCAGAGCGTTTCAGTCTGTCAGTTTTGAAGTTTTATTTTGGTTAGAAGGCAGCTGACAGCAGACAGCGAGTATGTGCTGGACCGATTATTTGTATTTGTAAAATTAGTCGTATTGCCTCTTCTCTCTGAGCACAGATTTGTTGGATGCTGGCTTAATACAAGACAACAAAACAGGGACATGCCAACCGTCTGATCATAAGTGCCCCGAACTAACAACAGAAAATCTCTAGGCGTGTGTGAACTTCAAAGGGTTTGAAGACTGTACCGCACAGACCCAGGTTTGAAATGTCTCTTTCCATCTTTAAGCCACCAGAGGAGAACTGACAGCCATTAAGAACTTCTCTCCAGTGGCTTTGCAGCAAGGGATCTTGGGATATCACTCATAAAGTCTCAGTGTGCGAGTCCGTCCCCCCGGTCTGATACTCAGTGCATTAGGGGGCTAATCTTCAAAAACACTGCTCTCTCCCTCCCTCGCTCGATCCCTCTCTTTCCACTTAATATCTCCTCACATGCTGCAGTTGTCCCTTTGAGGCCTGAAATCCGGCTAATCTTTCTCTCTTCCAAGCCAGGAAACCAAATCAGCTTCAATCTCTTAGTGTCTTATAGTCAAAAAAACCCCACAAAGCCTCAATCATACGTCAGTGTGTGAGAGCGTGAGAGAGAGATACAGATACAGACAGAGTGATAGATGATAATGAGAAAGAAAGAGCTGCCATCCATGAGACAACCAGTACTTTAAAAAGACTTGTGTTTTAGTTATGCATCACCAAGTCACATGGTGCAGAGCAGAGCTTCCCAAACTTATCAATCCTGTGGAGATGATTTTTAAATCACTGACAGAAACTTTAAAGATAGATAGAGGCAGCAACTCGATGCATTTAGGCATGCAGATATCATCAAGACGATCTGCTGAAGTTCAAACCGAGCATCAGAATGGGGAAAAAAGGTGCTTTAAGTGACTTTGAACGTGGCATGGTTCCTGGTGCCAGACGGGCCGGTCTGAGTATTTCAGAAACTGCTGATCTGCTGGGATTTTCATGTGCAAACATCTCTAGGGTTTACAGAGAATGGTCTGAAAAAAAGAGAAAATATCCAGCAAGTGGCAGTTCTGTGGGCAAAAAATGCCCAGAGGTCAGACCTTGAAGCAGATGGGCTACAGCAGCAGAGGGGCACTCCTGTCATCTAAGAACAGAAAACTGAGGCTACAGTTTGCAAAGGCTCATCAAAATTGGACAATAGAAGATTGAAAAAAGGTTTCCTGGTCTGATGAGTCTTGATTTCTGCTGAGACATTCAATGGTTGGGTCAACAACATGAAAGCATGGATCTATCATGCCTTGTGTCAACAGTTCAGGCTGCTGGCCATGTAATGGTGTGAGGGATATTTTCTTGACACACTTTGGGCCCCTTAGTAACAATTAAGCATAATTTAAATGCTACAGAGTATTGTTTCTGACCATGTCCATCCCTTTATGACCACAGTGTACTCATATTGTGATGGCTAGTTCCAGCAGGACAACACACCATGTCACAAAGCTTTTTAATTGATTCCATCTTCATCTTCTACTTTAAATGGCCAATCTAAAGTTGATTATAATCAGCCCATCTGTCTACAAACCCATGACCTTTATAGCGCCATGATTTACCAGTTGAACTACAGCATTAAAATGGGAGGAATTTAGTTTATGATGTCATAATATGAGCACATTAACATACTACCACCCATAAAATATCAAATATCAATGTATATTCAGCATCATCTGATGAATGACAGTCACCAGTAGAGTGCACTGCAAAAAATGTAAAAATGCTACAGTAAAAAGCTGTTAATTGGTTAACAGTAAGTTTCCATACTATATATGCTGAATAACTGTAATTCCATTACATTCTTACAGTAAGTGAAAAAGAACAAGTCATTGTATAATTTACAGTGAAAAATCTTAAACTGACATTCCCAGAGTTCCCTGCATCACATTTCACATTTGATGTTTTTTCGTTGAAATAAATATTTTTTTAAACTATTTTATAATATTGTTCTATTTTTTTCTCATCAGTTGTGTACATTAGGGTTTTATCTTACATCTAATGTTTTTAAATTAACATTTATTGCATTATTTGCTACCTGGTCTCATGGCATAAACGTACCTGGGAGCACTTTTTAGCAAGACGCAAAATACGTATAATATAGGTACATCACTGCAGTTTCCAAAAGAAATGAACACTAGAGGCAGTAAAACTCCGAAGCCTTTTATTCCTTTTCACACAAATTTACAGAGTTTCGATTAATAAAGCGTCGTTTTCGCACAATTACTTGAAGAATATCATGTTATGACTTCAAAACAATAATATGCTGGGAGATTTGAAAACTGATGCTTTTGAACGTTAGCATCACACATATCCAGCTTCATATCTATGGGTTTTCATAGACGGTAGGTTTGTTCGGTAGCTCACGGAGTATGGAGACGTACTTGAGAGGCGAGGAGCTCCGGTTTGAATCCCATGTAACTACTTTTCGACAAAGCAGTTCAAATCTGCATATAAGGAAGTTCAAATAGCAGGGTTGCATCAACAAATGCTTTTTTATATCAGTTTTGCATTTGTTAACACTATCGGGTAGGTTTAGGGTTGGGTTTGGTGTAGGGCATATTTCCAACACGATAGAGTATTAACTTTTAGTGACAGTCCCCGGATATTTGAATTCTGAACCGTACCTGCAGCAACGTAATAAAAACACAGCAATACGTACCTATATCAACGTAATAAAAACGTGCCAGGGTTCACGTATTGAACCCGTGTTTTAGCGCCACTCAGTGGACATTTCTTTTGGAAACTGCAGTGATATGTACTTATTGGTACGTATTTCATGTCTCGCTAAAAAGTGCTCCCAGGTACGTTTATGCCATGAGACCAGGTTGATTATTTCAGTACCATGATGGTGTTTAGTATTTGTGTGAATGATATTGTGCACCTTAACTATATAAACTATTTACTGTGAATTTAATTTAAGCCAGTAAAACCTAAAATGTTACTACCATATTATTATTATTTTTTTTTATTGTAAAGTTCTGGCAACCGCAGCTGCTGGTATTTTACTGTAAATGTCAGATTTTTTTTTACAGTGTGAAGTTAGCTATTTTTAACAAAGGTTAGTTATAATGACTGACATGTTGACATGTTGTTCCTAAATATAGGAATTTTGTTGTGAAATCAGGTCATCAGTGGTATGAGAGTATGGCAATTGTGAAATCTAACTTGAGGTGAGGTGATAAGACATAACTATCAGTACTGAAAACAGCTTTGGTGCTTAGTATTTTATGGAATATATCATTTTTAAAGGATTTTTTGATGAATAGAAATGTCAAAAGAACATTTAATGTAATATTATAAATGTCTTTACTGTCACTTACCTAGCCTATATCAATCCTAGTATTCAGTTAAAAAATACTGATCTCAAACTTTTAATACCTTTTATAGCAAACTTTTTATAGCAAATATTTAGTCTACTGTTTCAGGTTTTGACTGCTACTACTAAGTTATCTAGAGGTCATGAATTACTGTTATTTTTCCTCATATTACTCAAGGACTCTGTTTGGTCAAGGTGTGTTATGTTTTTGTTATGACTTATCTTCCTCATGGTCCCAAGAAAACAAGCCAAAAAAAAAAAAGTTCAACCTCTGTGGGCTTCAGTATGTTTGGAAACACTCATTATTTTTGGATTGTGTTTGGAGCCACTATGAACTTGAATTTCTGTACTGCTCAAGGATGCGCCCTTGTCTGGCAAACTAATCAGCGCTGCATATTCCTCCCAGCGTCAGTCCCATAATGAAAATCAATGACTCCAGTTAGAGATGTCCATTCATTTAGCCCATTCATTCATTTTTTCGCCTGCATGGAAGCAACGTCACAAGTGCCTGAAAGGAACATTGATCAGCTCTGAAGGGTTCATCAGCAAACAGCTCTTTCCACAAAAAGCTCCTTTTCATTTTACAAAGTATCTAAACTACAAAACAACAGATGAGAGGGGGCATTTCAGATCAACTTCAGATGAACTAAGCTGTGTGAGTACAGAAGAAGTACATCTTAAGTGATAAAGATGAGCTTCCTGTGAAATGTTTTCTATTACAATCTCTGTTCCTCACAATGAGGAAATCCAGGCTGACCTCAAAGCTATTTTTAAGTGAAACAAGCCAGTGTGAAGTCACATGACAAAGGTCCACACAGCTAATGACAATTAAAATGTAAATCATTAAGCCTTTACCATTCAAATGGTTACACAGGCTGACTGGGTTAAAGACTAACCTGCTTTCTTCAAGTAAGCTATTTAAATGAGGATATACCATAAATTGATATATGTTTTTATTTCCATAAATATAAATATCAAATTATTATAGTACATGTATACAATAAAATAAAGCCATTTACTAAATACTACAGACTAACCTGAATATATATTTGCCAGTCAAAAAGTTTGGAAAAATTAAGATTTAATTTGAAATTTTTCATGTTTTTAAAGCAAGTCTCTTATGCTCACCAAGGCTGCATTTATTTGATCAAAAATACAGTCAAACAATTAAAATAACTGTCTTCTATTTAAATATATTTTTCAATGTATTCCCATGATGCAAAGCTGAATTTTCAGCAGCCATTACTATAGTCTTCAGTGTCACATAATCACTGCAATAATTTTACAATATTATTTTATTTTTGATCAAATAAATGCAGCCTGGGTGAGCATAACATACTTCCAAAAACAAAAAATGGCAATTATATATACATATATATTATTTGTAAGATTTATTTAATAATGCTGTCCCTGTAACCCAACCCCCTCAGACACACAAAGGACCTCACCTCAACAAACACCACACACCCATTAGACAGCAAACACACACACACACACACACACACACTGCTGTACTGCTGTAAAGTGCTGCAAAGCCCAAGTATCTCTGCACCACAAAAACACAGCAACTTTTACACAGTGGAGAGAAAGAAGAAAAAGTGGGACAATACCTCACACTACAATAGAAGACAGACTCATATCACCAGGGAGAAAAACAGAGTAAGAAAAAGGAGCCACATACACAAAGCCTGCATTCAGAGAGCTGAAAGGGGGAGAAAGAACACACTTATCTTCACCTCTGCTCAGCGCCAAGGCCGGCTCTCCTTCTCCCTCGCTCTCTCTCTCTCTTTCTCTTCTTCTGTCCGGCAGCTTGAGCGCGCTTTGACGACGGTCTGACAGCTGAAAGAAGTTACAGCGCCCAACATGCATGAGATTTTGGGCTGATATGAATCGCTAGAGGCCAATTTTGAACTGCTCTACCTGTGTCAGTTCATGTGTGTCTGAGAGGGAAGGAGAGAAAAAACTCCTCCCTCTTTCCCTCCACCTCTCCACAAGCGTGCCACGGCAGGTTTACGTCTCGCGTTCGGATCAAAGCCACCTCTCAGCCTCTCTCTTTTGCTCTGTCTTTCTCCAAATCTCTCTTTACGCTCTAAAGTATATTGTAATTGCTTTTAAACTCACTCCGCAGCCGCTGACTTTGCCATGAAGGAAAAACCTTCAACCCGTCTTTGAGCCTCTGCTACACCTGATTTACTAAATGCCCTGACCTCCGCTGGCTCATTCACTCTCACTCCTCCTCCGTTCCTCCCTCTCTTCCTTTATTGAAAGATGACTGGCATGGACTTTAGGAGAAAGAGGGGAGGAGGGTGTCACCTTCCAAATAACTGTTGCTACATGACAAAAGATGGGTTGTGCAGGAATGCAGGAGTCTGGGAAGCTTCGCCTCTCCACTGACCGGCAACATGAGCCTGCAGCACAGATTGTCACACACATGCGCTCGCAGACGGCAGCTCCAGACGAGTGTAATCAAGCATTCTTATCAGACAATGAAACGGCTTGTTTTGTCATTCAGATTTCTACAGGCTCTCATTAGAAGCCCTTATCGCAGCGGACGAGCTGGAGAGTCTCTTAATGAATCACATCATCTCTACGCTCTGCTCAGTATCACTAAGAAAATTACTGTTTCAATGATTTACACACTTCCTGTGAACTTACATCGTAAGGTTCAAAGATATTTGGTATCCCAAAAGAACAAATTGGACAAAGATAATAAGGAATCAAAATGTTCCTGGTTTTATTTTGCAGTCCATTAGTGTATGTTAATCTAAAGGCCCCTTCACATGACTTTTGCCATGGTTTTAACACACTGCTCAACATATTTTTTGACCTCTACATGGAAAGTGCTGCAAATAGCGTTACGGAGGGGCAATTTCAAAGTGGAACATTCACCGTTTCACAGTGAAAACGTCATGTGAAAAGAATATTGAGGGGAAAGCATAACTATGGAGCCCCTAAGGGGATATGCTGAAGAAAAACATGAGGTGGGACTGACAAAAAAAATATTCAGTGCTTTTGCATTTGCCCCAAGAAATGTTGTGTTTGATCGTAAAACTTGCATTTCACTGAGAATTTTTTGCGCTCAAAATACACTGAAAAAAATATGGCGTAGGATTACTTGGAAAAAAAATTCACTCAGAGACTGCTAGGGTCCCACTTTATATTAGGTGGCCTTAACTACTGTGTACTTACATTTAAATTAATCATTTGGTACAATCCACTTATTTTGTACATACATGTTTTTACATTGTACTTATATTTTTAAAAATACCTATATGTAATTGCATCTGTAATTAATTTCTGTAATTACATTTATAATTACACTGTTGATCCATCCCTTACACCTTAACCCACCCTTAAACCTACCCATACCACCAAACCTGCCCCTAACCTTACCCGTATCCCACCTCGATAGCAGCAAAAGTGTTTTGCAATACAATATGACCACAATAAGAACATTGTACTTATTTTTTGATGCAAGTACATAGTAGTTAAGGCCACCTAATATAAAGTGTGACCACTGCTAGTAAATTTCACAAATAATTGGAAATAAATGGAACGGCATGTAACATTTTTAAATGCGAAAATATTACTACAATAATCTTGTATAGTAATATTGTATAATAATCTTGTATAATCTTGTTTAATAAGTGCATAATTTTTCCTTCTCATCTCATATTATTTTCATAACCACAAAAATTTTTTGGGTGAATGCAACACATTAGTTAGCAAATGCATCAAATATATATATATATATATATATATATATATATATATGCATAATTTTTTTTCTTTCCTCTTAGAGGTTCTGCACATACTAAAGAAACAAGGAATAACATTTTAATTTAAAATCTATTAAATTACTTAAAACTCTGTTAATAATGAATGTAACAAATTAAAATAAATTAGAGATAGTAAGTGCATGTAATGTGTATAACTGTCACCTTAAAATAAAGTTACCATTTTGATAGTTTTTAACATCTCATTTTGTACTCTAAAAGACATTGTTAGAGAGGCAAAACAATGTGTGAAAATCACTTATGTGTGAAGCTAGAGCTGTTGATGCAAAACAAACAATGTATATGTCATGTGAATTGTCTGCCAATCACTGGTTGCATTTTGAACGGCTAGTGTTAAACTTGCACCAAGTTGCAACATTGTAGTTGACACCTCCTTATTATTCATCACAACGTAATATAGTCAAAAATATTAGCCAATACTATTAATCCAATCAACCAAACCACCCAGTTTAATTAAAAATGAGCTATTACGGTGCACCATAGTCTTTCATCAGTACTGGGTATTGTGAGATTGTGGCTATCAGAGATGGTCATTCCTTATTGACAATAAACCTGCACCAGCTTTGCCCTGCCTCACTTGTACTGTGGATTAGATGACAGTTAAATGAATGTTTGATAAGTGAACACCTCATGTTTTCTCCTCATTAAGGAACCAAAGGTCACTGGAGAAGCCTGGGGGTGGAACTGGAAGGAGTGATAGTAAACCAAGACACCATGGAGGGAGATGAGACTAATCTATCAAGCCCTGTGCCTGAGGAGGAGGGGTGTGGTAGAACGAGGAGCATTGGGTTTCTCTAACAACTGTTTAAGCCACACACACACACACACACACACCCCCGCACAGACAGACAGACAGACACACACACACACACACACACACACACACACACACACACTATAGCAACTGGCTGCAACTGATGAATCACATTACCATAAGCAGTGGCTACTTATATACGTATATTGAGTGAACCTAATGAAAACATGCCCAGTTTATATTTTATCCAAGAAATCCGAAAAGAAAATCAATGAAGTGATTTTGCATTAAGAAAATTAAACCCACTTTTAGGAAAACTGACATTTTCTTGTATTGTGACATGTTTTACTTCAAAGTTTTTTTTTTTTTTGCACTTCACATTATATATATTTCAATTTTCAATGACAATTAGATATTTTTTTTATTATTTATATAGCGTTTTATACAATAGTTTGTTTAAATACTGTTATATTATTGTTTAAATAAAAAATCATTTAAATCAAAATACATTAAAGACATTAAAAAGATTTATAAATTGAAATTATTCCACAATTATTCTACAACCTGATAAAGTTCAGTAATTATCACAGAAAGATATTGCTATTGTACAGTAGAATGTACTTCTCAAAGTAATATTATTATTATTATTATTAAACATTATTTTAAAAGGAATATCAGACAATATCATACAATTTTTTCTCCATGTTTTAATTAAAACAGTAAACCTCTATTGTAGCATAAAAGGAATAGTTTAGTTTTAATTTATTACATTTGAAAGCTTAATTAAATTGTTAAAATCATATTCATTCATTTGATTTACCACTGTTTTTGATAAAAGATTTTTATGAAATCATAAAACACAGAATCTAGAAAAAATAGACAGAATTTCTGAAAAGATAAAACACATATAATAACTTAAATAAATTGTTTGTTTTATGAATTCTGAACCCAGTAAATTTTAAATGGAAAACATGGGATTTGGGATTTCATTGGGCCTAGGGCTTAATTGTCATGAAAATAATGTAACAATGCAAAAATATTTGATTTTATCATTGTCATTCCATTACTTTCATTGCAGTTTAGCATGAGAACACCTCCAGTTCTCATTACATGATTATACTGATTATTTTCAGTAATCAAAATATGATTTCTTCCGATTTCTTTCAATTTTGGTATTCGCAAATAGTAAGGAATAAACAGAGCATGATAGAGGGAATCAAGCATTATAACTCATAAATCATGAAATGACACAAACTGAACTTGCATCGCATGAGTGGCACCACCTAACGCGTTGGTGCATATGTGTTTATGGCTGTGACAGCTGCATATTTATAATCCTCGTGAACACAATATAACAATCTCTGTGACGAATTCGCTGAAAAATAATAGTTGTAGAAACCCAGAGCTTAGCATTTAAGGACTAATCTCCGGTTTAGTCATTGTGCGAGGGATAAACACTGAATCATCTGGAGAGTTTCCTCTGTTGTCCGCTACTATATCCTCTAAAACACTCTTCCTGACACTTGCCATATGAATTTTCTCACTATTTCACTTACATTCTGTTCATCAGTCTTCCTCTCTCGCCGGAATACAGACACCAGCACATTTTATGACTCATGGACTCGTGTAGAAAATGATGTTAACAATGCCAACCTGCAGTAAAAACACTCTCTAAGCCTCCTGGCCGAGTGTGAACAAACTCATGAGGGCCGTCAGGACAGTGGGCTTTGACATGACAAAACAACACGAAATATAACACCTAGGCCACCACAGAGGACTTACAAGGGTCAAGAGGTCAAAAAGTCTCTGCATTGTGCTTCGCTTGGACTCTCAGTGGTTGATGGGAACAGAATATTGCTTGAGGACCGTGAGGTGCTGAGCGAAAATAATCGATACTGACACACGCAAGCGCTCACACATAAAGCTGATGGAAAAGTGACAATTTATTTAGTCCTGACAAGTGCAGGATGAGAAGCAAGAGAGCTTAGCTTTCGGGTTAGCAAACTCTACTAAGTGCTGTCTCTCTTCGGTCTGCGGTCACTCCAATCTCCGGCTCCAGACAGCTTTCTAAATGGAGTTCCACCCAATTGCAGCGTCAGCTGCTTGCATCCCGAACGGCGACTGTATCTGAGACCTCAGACATGACTAAAATAACACAGACAGCATCTTACCTCGGCTGAGTGAACTTAATCAGCTTGTCATACACCCACACTTCCACACCAGAGTCTTATTAAACTCTTAAACGAGACAAACCATCGCATTAAGCCATCGGCTTCATTATAAAGAAAAGAATGTCCTCTTTATGCCCGTGTCTCTTACTAATTGTGCTAATCACACTAATTAAGAAGACCGCTTTTTGAAAGGTTGACCATGGTTACCAAACTTGTTTCCATGGTGAGGGGGGAGGTATTATGTGAGCTTAGCAGCTGATTGGCCAGCGCAAGGTTCCCACACACTGACTAATGAACTTCCAAGAATTTTCCATGAATTATTCAGTCATGATTACTGGATATGGATATTTAAAAAAGTATTTTATAGAGACTGCAAAAAAAAAAAAAAAAGGACTATTATTTTTATCTTAACATTGACATAACATTGAACTAAATTGAATCCACACCGAACTAAATTGAGCTGAATAATAACACCATTGCCTTTTTAGAGCTAAAATTGTATTTGTTTCATAATTTAAGAACATTAATACTATTATTATTAATACTATTACTACTATTACTGTGAAGCTGCTTTATAATCTGTATTTTATAAATCGCCATATGACTACTTTCCATAACTGTTCTTTTTTAAAATATGATTCATTTCCATACACTTTCCAAGCCATTTCTAAATTCCCTGTTGTTTCCCATTTTTCCATGACCGTGGGAACCCCGCCAGGGATGGAGATGAAAATGCTGAGCATGCGTTCAGTATGACAGATGGAGAGAGTTGTTATTAGTGTCTGTGATTAGTTATTGGCACCGTGATTCTTCTGAGCTTCTCACGCCTTGCAAATAAAGGGTTAAAGGTCATATGTAGCTGTGGGGTGTTGAGCGTGTGAGAAATTTCTGTGGTGAAGCCATTCATTAGCTCAACATCCCTTTCATTAGCTACACGTGACCTTTAACCCTTATTGCTGGAGGACAAAGAGGTCAGAAGCATCGTAGTATCAATAACTGTAATCCATGCACATCTGAAAAACAAGCCTGTGGCAAAATGATATTACGTCGCTTCTTTCATGTTTCCAGTGAGTGGCACTAAAAGCATGTTCAGTTTTATCCAAAAAAGACTATGTGAATCTGGCAATGTTTTAATAGGTTAGCTGTGGTAGTATTGTGGCAGGTTGGAAATGAAATATGATCAAAAATCCAACCCAGGCTCCATGGATAAACTTGCCTGTGTCGATATTTCTGCAAAATGGCATTACATTGCTTCTTGCATGTTTCACAACACTTTCAATGTGCTAAATGACAGATGAATATGAATCTGCCAATTTTTTACTATGGTGGTTTTTGTCTGTATCATGCAGTTTGTAAATTAAATGTCCGGTGCATGATGCTAAAATGTTATTGCTCTTTCGTGTTCAAAAATAACGCACCACCTACACAAAACCCGACCCTAAACCTAACCGATAAGGATAACGTAAGCAAACATGAGATAAAACACATTTACTAATGCAACCTTGTCATTTTAGCTTCCTTCTTCAAGTCTTTAAAGTCTTTTATTGTGACAAATGTTTCATGGGGCTCGTACCTGAATGCTTCGTATCACAAGAACAGTGCAGTACCAGGTGTGCTTCTGAGCAAGCTTACTACATCAGAAAAACCACACATATGGAAATAGTTATGCGATGCAAGCATAAAATGTTAGTTTACAAATCAAAAATATGTTTTGAGCTCATAATATAATATTGTGCAAGGAACTGTATAAAAATAAGTCTTTAATAACTATTTCCGTGCCAGCATGTTTTTATTTTTATTTTTTAAGTTGCTAGCCAGCACCAGAATTTTGGATCATTTTCACAAAAATCCATGGCACTCAGAATATTTTGTTGTAAGATTTATTATTTGAACATGCACTATATCAAAATAAAGAAGAAAGTCTAAGAAAATCTAAGAAAATCACATTTTTGACAAAGATAGGTCCCGATCGGATTCAGAACAGTGATCAAAACATAGATGAAGTAAATCATGCCCATCAACACCCTCAAAGATTGCACAGTCCATCTTCGTGGATTTGACATTTGATTCAGTAATGTTATGCAGATTTGATTTATATGCTGTTGAACGTTGGATGATCATGTTAGCTTACATGTGTGTAAATATTTGGATCAGCAGATTCTGTACCATTTCAGAAGAAGTGTAATAGCGCCCCCTACCATATAATACTGAAAACATGGATTGCCGGAAAATGCCATCAATGGCAGTGAAGTGTCATAAATGGCAGAAAGTTCCATCAGTCGTGGGGAAAGAGTTAACTGATAATCTGCCCCTGTAATCATAATGTGTGTGAATAGGATTTAATGTTGTTGGTGTTTTACTGCTTCATTTTTCAGCTGGAAACTGCAGTGAATTGTATGTATAGTTTTGTATATGTATAGAGCATATATGTATATATGAGTTTAGTAAAAATGTAGGTAGAGGTGTGTTTTTTCCAACGAATCTGGATCGAATAACTAATGACAAATTCAAACTCAGCATCTCCATCTATCATACTGAGCAAGGTGACTGACTTCTACTGACTTCACGTCCGCTGGTCCCTGGCCAGGCTCCCACAGTCATGCAAAATGAAATCTGAGGCAGATTTCTGATGTGTTCTCAACAGCAGTCTGGGAGAGCGATTCAAACCACCAACACCTGAACACATAATATGACTGTGGCTGTGAAGGCCTTTGAAAGGTCTACAGCGCTAACACCTCACGTCCAGGGGTGTAGCTCTGCTGGACATCTGCTGTGACCTTCTGAGAATTAATCACGACCACTTACGGAGAATATCTTTTGTTCTGGTCCCAGATGGTGTGATGCAAGTTCCAATCAGGCTACATGGGCTTCACACCGAAAGTCGATAGACACATTCACAAGCTGTTTAAAAAGTCTATTGTATAAGAATGAGTCGGCAGTCTAGAAGGTCAGAGGAAATTCCATCTCGCCCTGAGTAGACCTTAATCTATATCCTTACGCATTCATTTTCCACAAAGAAAAGCTGAAGCTATCCTACATAACAACAGTGTTTTGAACCTGGGAGTTTGCGCAGACAGCCTGGCCTTCAACTTGGTAAATAGACAGCAGATTGTGAGCAGGGGAATGGAAGCTGCCAATATTGTTTTCGCCCAGATCTTGGGTTCACTAACCATCTATCTACTGAGACGCCACTTCTCTGGCTGCTGAGACTAACTCCTCTCTTTAAATCTTCTCGATCTCACTATCCAACTGAGGCGTGCATGTCTCCCAGTTCCATAGCCCACAAAATAGCAGGAGGCTTCATGCACTCACTTCCCCTCACAGTAAACACACCCACGTTCACGGAAGCAGCACATGCATATCAATAACAAACACTGAGCTTGTTCTGCATCTGTGACATCATTTAACCTGCCTTTGCATTATACATGAGCCTGTTTGCACATAAAAAATACGAATCGGATAAAACTGAGAGGGAGCTGTCATGTTTCACACTGTCATCTCTCATTTACAAACGGCATCTCTAACTCTCTTTCACCATCAATGACACACACACACACACACAAGCACACTCCCGCTCAGACGTTGAAGGATTTTACTGGATCTCACAGGAGCCAGTTAGCATTATCAGGAGCACCAGATATGAAAGCTTTTTTGGATGCCATCTTGTGTTTGAGGATACATTACTAGGCGTGATATGTTTTCTAATGAAAAAAAAGGACACAAGGAAAAAAAAAATAGCACTACCAAAACAGACACTATACAGTCTTTTTTAAAATAATCTAATTCACTGGACCAAAACATGAACCCACATTTCTTTGCACTTTTAATGTCCCTGACCTAATTTTCATCCATTGTAGTTGTGACTATGTCTCAGTCAATTTTCCATAACTCTTACTTTTTGTTGGAATCCAGACTTTTTTTACTACTACTACTACTACTGATAATAATAATCAATACAAATAAATATTTTTGTTGATTTATTGTTATTGGTATATAAATATTTAGAATTTATATAAGCGATACTGAATTTATAAATCTTATTACGTTTTTTTCTGTCATTATTAGTATTATTAATTTATTGTTATTTAAATTATTTACAATTATATTTATATTGTAATATAATTATATTTATAATTACAATTATATTTATACAATTTATTAGCCCTTCTGAATGCAGCAACATACATTATAATAAAGAATAATCAATTAATATTAATAATAATATTATTTATTGTTGTTTTTATTATTACTATAAAATGAGTAGAATCCAATAAAATAATACTAAAGATTATTTTTCTTCTTAATAATAATAATAATAATAATTTTAATACGACAACAGTATGTATTTCTGGCACAGGGCAAGGCATCAGCAACACCAAGGATGAAAGTGTCTGCCAAATGCATAAAAATCCTTTATATGACATAGCTGTTGTAATTTCTTCAATCTCATTAAATATTTCTTCACATAAAACTGAAAGAAGGGTACAATGTTTTTAATATGCTCTTGTAGAACCATGATTTTTCACTGCATAAGTAGTCATGGCATCTACCGGACCGGCAAAGCTAACTAGCCAAACCTTCACTCAGACTATCACCCGAGATGGTGGAGTTTAGCTCACTTTAAAGGGGTCTGAGTTTATCTGAGGCATTCACTTAGACACAATTCTTGCAAACGCCTCTCAGACCCCTGCAAAGAACCAAGTTCGAGAGATCATGTGTCAGTCAAATGCTTAAAGGAGTTTGTTCTTCAATTATGTGAGTGAAAGAGGAGAGAACGCTCATTCCACTGAGATACGGCTGAAAGCCCCATAAATTGACCTGGTATGGCTAAAAAGGCATCTGCTTCTGTTTCTTTTTTCATCAAACCGAAGTCATTTGCATAAGACACTCCGTCTGAACTCCTATAATTTGATCAGAGATGCATTTTAGGCCAATGGTGATAAATTTCATCAAATTATGATAAAGGATGACAGCAGAATCCCTGCAGGCCACTATCTGTTTTCAGTAGGTAGGGTTAACAGGGTGTCAAAAAATCGTGAGGCGTTTATGAGGTCTGCATGTGAGGAAAGCATTTTTTTTCCTATTCCTCTACCTTCTAAAGGGGGCAAGAAGAGTTTTTCCTGTGGATGAAAAGTGGGAGTGTATTGTACTGAAGTGTGTACTCCAGGGCACTGAGAGCTTTCCATTAGGGGAGCATGAATCACAGTGCGTTCCCCTCCTCTTCACCGCCCTTCAAAACAAAGTGATCTCCAGTAGGCTCATCTGAACTAGCTCCTACAATCTCTCATTCTGTCAGAGACAGCTCTGCTCCACACCAGCACGGCCCTGGGACAGTCTTTACAGCTCGCATCTGCCACGCTTATCTGAGTTTCGCCGCCGAAGGCCTAAGCAATCCAATTCGGTGTTGAAAGAGAACACCACCAGGTATTAACACAGGGTGTACCGGCGGGAGACTGGGATAAAAGTTCCTTTAACACCACCAGGTATTAACACAGGGTGTACCGGCGGGAGACTGGGATAAAAGTTCCTTTAACAACAAGAAATGGCTATAAAACACCCTAAAAGAGTATATCCTGTTTTGAACCCTAAGGGCTCGGAGATTGAACATGATTTATTTGGTCTATTTTATGGAGGGCCTTTTCTTATATGTGTTGTGCACCTTGTGGGAGAGCAAGAGGGTCTGCTGACTCACACATGATGAAAGGTGAAAGGTCAGAGTAGGATGAAGTCAGGCTACAATAGGAACTTGTGAGGTAATGTTTTCACTAAGCTTCTTAACTATCTTCATGGTTTCTCATAGACAGAATTGAAAATAAATGGAGAGCAAATGAAAACCCCAAATAATCTCATATGTTTCTCCTCAGAGATTGAACTCCACAATATTTCTCATCAAATTCTTCCAAGCAAGTCTTTGCCAAATGATATGAGCTATGCTAATTTTATAGCTTTATACTCTTACTCTAAGTAAAAGCTGTTTAAGTTGTGTCTATTTTTATTTCTTCTAAGACATTTTCAGGTTGAACCTGAAATAAAGTTGATACTTAAATGAAAAAGAGCTCCAAGTCTCCTGAGCGATGTGCAGAAACATTTTCTTTAGGACAGCATAGAGTTGCATCATCTACAATCTCAAGTTGCACAAATGCCGATATGTTCTGACCTGCTCGCATATCCATTTTTCAAAAAGTATTTTTAAAAGCAACAGCCCAAATTTCATTGGTGCCTAAAAATGTAATCTTGTTAAACTTTTTTTTTTTTAATTGTTAAGTTGTATAAAACTTCATGATTTCAGTCAATTGGACAAGGTTTTTCATTGCTAAAATTTTATTTAACCATTAAAATAGAATAGAGAAAAAAAATGTGGAGGAGAAAAAAAATGGTTGGGTTATGGGGTTGTGCTATTAACAAAATCTGATACTTTACAGGATGTAAATGTTGTCTCAGATGTGGCTATTTTAATTTTTGAGATATAAACCTTAGACAAAGTTGATACTTGCATGAAAAATAACTGCAAGTCTCCTCAGCTATGGAAGAGCAAGCTCTGTGCACTTTCCTCTGGGAACCAGCAAGACTTCTAGTTGCATCAGAAAAACCAGCTTCACCAACTAAGTTTTACAGTACAGGTAAACATCATGGCCTTTCCGGTGAAATATGTCATTTCTGGAGGTCTTTCTGGTTCCCAGAGAAAATCTGTATTGCTCAGAGGTTGATCTTCCATTACCAGCTCTAACCCACACAGACCAACCTGGACCAGCATGGAAATCCATGCCGGTATAAGCTGCATTTATCAGCAGGGTTCTCTGCCCCCTCTCAGGAGCCTTTATTGTTTCTCAGCCTCGTCGAAGCCAAGGGCAGCCTGTGGGTTGTGGTCTGCACAACCTCCACACACGCTAATTCTCTAGCAACCTGCCTACGCACTGTAGAGACCATCAGCATCAGTCGCGTTCCAGCACAAAAAGAATCACTGTGTTCTTTTTGATGAAACAAACACCACATTTGCGAAAGATGAACCATCAGCTGCTTCTAATACATCAGCGCTAAACATTTAGATATCCACTTCTTCGTGAAAGCGGATGTAACTTGAACTCCAACCCAGAAGATGCAACGGCTTGACCGAAGACCTAACAGATGTTCTAAAGAGTCTGATAGCAAAGTACCCAAAAGCCATTATCAGAGATAAAACTGAATAATGCATAACGATCAATATTTCATGAGCTTGGCTAATGCACCCTCTTAAATGTTCTAGTTGCACCGATTGTTTCTTTGTGGATATATAAGTATATAAGTGTGCATATCTGCCTTTTAGATGGGAAAACATAACATTTAAGTGAGTTGTTTAGGGCTTTAGCATTGCAATGATTTGTTTCCCTGACAACCACTTAAGGAAGGATGATGGCGAGCTTTATTCTGAGCAAATAAACAGCTTTATTTAACATTTGCTGATCTGACATGGTGACTTTTTTCCCATCATTTGTAGGTGACTCTGACTCATGTCAGAGAGTCAACACACCTCTCGACAAAAACATCATGTGCCACTTTGACCTCCACATGAAAAGCTTTGCAGATCACATCATGGCAGGGCTGCTAAGTAAGATGTCTGTACCAGAGGTGTAAAGAGTACCGGAAAACCATACTTGAGTAAAAGTACAGATACCTTACAGTGAAAATTACTCCACTACAAGTTACAAGTCACCAATTCCAAAACAACTTCAGTAAAAGTCTTAGAGTATCTGATTTTAACAGTATTTAAGTATTTTACTTATACTAAATATAGACTCAAAAATGCACTAGTCAAAGAGACATGCCAGTCAAAAACTGGGTAACACTTTATTTTAAGGTGTCCATAATACAGAGTAATTATCTAGTTAAGTACTTAGTAGTGGCTGTTGTACTTACATGAAATAAAATGTACTTACCATGTAACTAAGTTATGGAACAGCCTATACTTACAGTTTGTAATTATGTAATAGGCAGCGACTGTTACACATATGTAACAGACCGAATCTGTTACACAGTAACTTATGTAACCAAAAGATTGTTACATATGTGTTGCAGAATTTATACAACGTAATTATAAATGTAAGTACACAGACATAAGCTACTTAAAATAAAGTGTATCAAGATCGTACTTAAGTGTACTTCATGTGTATCTATACTGTACACCTTATCCAGCTGCACCTTAGTTTGATTTAACCCACCAGCACACAGCTTAAATACATGCAACACATTTCTAATTACATTAAAATTACAGAACATTACACAGGCATAAGCTACTTAAAATAATTGTATCAAGATTGTACTTAAGTGTACAAGTAGCTGTGTAACAAAATTGGCCTGTTACATATGTGTAACAGTAGCTACCTATTACATCTACATAATTACAAACTGTAATTACAGGCTGTTCCATAACTTAGTTACTGTACATGGTAAGTAACTTTTGTTTCATGTAAGTACAATGGCTACTACTGAGTACTGAATTAGGTAATTACTATGTATTATGACACCTTAAAATAAAGTGTTACAAAAAACTGTAATGTTGTGGAAAAGCTGGGGGAAACAGGCAGAGGCAAGGGTCTATGTGCAGACATTTCATTTCACTTTCAAAAACTAGAACAAACAATAAACCAAAAACCAAAGGGAACAAAGAACAGAATGACAGGTAAACAGACAACCACTACATTCAACAACTCACAAAGAACTAAAGAAACACTAGGGCTATATATGTGTATATATATATATATATATATATATATGCAGGAGGCTTACAAGCTGAACAAGATAAACACCATGGGAGACAGGAAGTGCCGTAAAAGTCTAAGACAAGGCACAAGAGGACATGTAACACAAACAAGAAAGAGTTGATTTATGAGGAGAGCAATCATGATTATTTTCCAAAACCAAAATAAAACTGAGCACCTCAAAATTGCAAGCAAACAAGAAATAAATAAATAAATAAAATTAATTAAAAAGTCAAAGGCTTCTTGCACTGGATGTGCTATTTCGGCCTCATTGCCAGCTGCAGTCATGTCCTCATCTCATTTATAAAACACCTGAGATTCACAACTACTTGCTAAGGAGCTCACATTCACGTAAAGTAGCCTTGTTGACAAGTTTGGGTGAGTTATGTCAAGCTCACACTGCATGATTTTAGCCCCGATTTTCACTCACTGACAGGTTTTGCAAAATTGCCGACAAATGCCCGAAATCGGAGTCAAATTGATGCTCATTCACACGAGTGACAGTCAAGCAGTGTGAATTATCAAAGACAATCTGAGAGAATCGCCAACACCTGTGAAATATTTGGCATGCTAAATATTTGGATCTGTCGGCGATTCATCGCGCAATGTGAACATGCCAGCAACTGAATGCTACCCCAGATAATCGTGCAGTGTGAAAACAACGGTGATCTGGCTACTTTTGAAAATCGTGCAGTGTGAACTCGGCATAAGGGCAAAACGCACAAGATAAAGTACTTTCTGTGCCCTGTAGTAGGTCGTATCACAACTTTTGTAGCAGAAATAAATCGCTGCAGAAAAACTAGGTGCCATGTGAAATGTAATGTGTAACTGCAACACTCATTTCAAATGTAGTGGAGTAAAGAGTACAGATACTCATTCAAAAATGTAGTGAAGTAGAGAGTAAAAGTTGCTAATATCTTTGATACTCAGTAAAACAACAAAGTATCCGAAAAGATACTCGAGTTCAGTAATTAGTTACATTTACTCCAATACTTTACACCTCTGGTCTGGACATTAAACCTTGAACATAGAGTTCAAAAATGGTAAACATGTTTGAGTTTAGAAAGGAAAGGGTCTTGCCAATTGTTCTGAAAGATTGCAGAAAGTGAAAAAGATATGCCTTGACATTGTGTCGTACAAAATTATCAACTGACAATTAAATCACTTAAAAATAAATTGTAGGAACTACAAAGTCAAAACAATCTGTGTACCGAAGAAAAGATCTGCCATGACTTGCATATCTTCTAAAAAACTTTAACAATCAGATGAAATGTCCAGCTGAAATGAACACCCGTGGTAGTTAAACACCTTTATCTCTTTTATCACAAATTTTGGGGCAGATTATTGATTAATAAAGAGGTATTTCCTTGCGGATCCTTACACAAAACTATGGTATCACCTCAAAGCACTTTTATCATAGTGCGTGATTTGTAAACTAATACATTTTAATGTGCATCACATAACCAGCTCCATATGTGTGTCTTTTCCAATGTAGTAAAATTGCTCAGTAGCGCACCTGGTATAGCATTGCACTTGTGATGCGGTGCGCTCGGACGCAAGTCCCGTGAAACATGGCTCAACAAAAAAGCCAAACCATGTAAAATCAAGGCAAAACGGCATTGTTGCTTAAGCAAATGTGCTTTTATCTCATATTTTCTTTCTTTAACACTATCAGTTGGGTTTAGTGTAGAGTTGATTAATTCCAAATGTGGGAGACATTAGAGCATAATATAATAAAATGTTATCCCGGTCATGTTTTAAAGACAATTGAACATGCTGTTTACAGCCACTCACTGGACTGTTCACTTTTAAACTGCCACTAAACATGCAAGAAGCAATAAAATATAATTTCTGCAAAAATATTGCCACTGGAATTTATTTTTCATGAGTCTGGATTGGAAAGATTCCTCACAGTAAGCTACCCAAACATAAAATGTTGGTAAGAAGCACAATGTTTCCGTCCTTCTTACTCACAGGTGCCATTTTCTAGATAGAAAGAGACAGGCTCATCTTGCATATCTGTGACTGACCCAATGACAGTGCTGCACTGATTGTCTCAATTATACAAGGACAACAGCTAAATAATCCCATTGTCATGAGGACAAAAAAATATATTTAATCATAAAAAAAAGCAAAATACTACAAAAAATTCCCGGCTTGAGCATTGGAAGTTTGCACCTTATTGTATCTAGATGCACAGGATCAGTCTCCATCCATCTTGTTCATTTTCATGCCAACACCGCCCACATAATCATGCAAATTGTCCAGTAATCTTTGGCTGTGATTCAAAAGGTCAGCAGCCAATGGGGTCAAAGTTTAAGTGTTTGAAGCTCACAATGCTTGATCTGCGTACAACATGATGCTTCACTATATCATTGAAACAAACTATGGGAAAAGGCCTTCAGAATAATATTTCAGATAGTAAAAAATATAAACCTCCACCGATGACTCACCAGAATGTGTCCTGGAAGCTCTATGATGCAGAAGAGACGTGTTTGCTGACCCAGACTGAGTAATCACTGGAAAACCTTTACTTTCAACCTCTCTGAAACCTGCAAAAGAAGGTAATAAACAGATTTTCAACCTTATATGCCACATTAAATATGGAGCTTATGTTGTACTTGAAATATTACATAAAACGAGGCTACAATGTAACTCGGGTGCAAAGGTGAACTCAGTGTATCCACTCCCGCACACACCTACGGTACATTTGAAAAACAAATCTTTTGCAACCTAAAAATGGGTTACAAATCAAGAGATATATTTCAAGCACTTAAAGATGTTCTTTTAACGCTCCTCAGTTTATTTGGTTGCAACTTAACAAATAAGATTATTGATATTGATTGAGGTCGACTTAAAGAAAGGTCAAACCGAGGACCGTGCAGTGAACAAATCATGAGTTGATACAGCATCTGTGCTCTGCGGGAGTCGTCCTTTCATCACGTCGCTCTGACTCACAGGTTTGTTTGGCTGTAAATTAAATGTGCTTTATCTCTCACTGTTTCTCTCTATGCAGAGACATATTGTGTCCTCCTACCTACAACAAGAGCCTGTTGAACTGAGGATAGCACATCTCAGAGCTCCAGCTGAGAAAGCGTGATCAGCGTGCAGGCTAGAGACTGTATAAGGAGATGGACCACATGTAATAAAACCAAAGTGGGGATTCGCAGTGATCAGTAGAGAAACTGTTGGAATGCTGGTTTAGGCTGGTTAGAGCTGGTTTAGTTTAAGCCTACCAAAGCAAAGCTATTTACCAGCAAAGCTTAGTCAGCTGACCTGCTTTGTTATTGATGAAACAGGCTGACCAATGAAGTCTCACTGGTTAAGCTAAGCTAATTAATACACAGAAGATATTTTGAAGAATGTTTTGTTCATACAATGAAAGCCAGTGACATTCAGTGTTGTTTGGTGTCTTTTTGGTTTTCTTTTTTTTTTTTTTTTTTTTTGGAACTGATTAGTTGTAGGCTTCAGTGTCAACTTGTTTTCTCTCAATTAGCACAGGTTTTGTGTCTTTCTTTCTTTCTTTCTTTCTTTTTGCAACTGATTGAAGATAGGCCTCAAAGATCTGATCTTATGCACCTCAGTTTTTGAATTAACCTTTTTAAAAAATAATTCACAAATAATGTTTTTTTTTTTTCCAAAAACTGAGGTGCATGAGTTCAGAACATTGAGCCGTTTAATGGTAAATCTGTTCTCAAAAAAAGACACAAAACCTGTGCTAATTGAAAAAGCAAGTTGACAAAATATTGAATCCAATATTTCGTAATAATATAATATTAAGGGTCAACATAAATTTAAACTATAATACATTTTCACTTGGACATAACATGCAATCTAGTGTGAAAACAGCACAATCATTTCACACCTAAGTATTTTAAAGAATTTTAAAGAATATTATTTATTTAATATTCCAAGTACTCTTTTTAATTCATGTAATTTTTTATTTATTTTTTTTCCCAGAAGGGTTATAACACTGACCAATGTGGCATTGTAAAAAATCAAATGCTACAGCATAAAAACATATGAACAAGTGTCATCTGAAATTTTCATCTAAAATGAGAGCATTTTTATCAGGCTCATATGCTTTACTCTAATGGCAATGTATAGGTCCTTTTCTATGCAATTAAAGTGAAATAACTAAACAGAAATATGGAGCCTGATAAAAATTCTCATTTTAGACGAAAATTTCAGATGGCACTTAGAGGCATTTGCATCTGAACTCTTCATATAAAGCACTGGGCCAAAAATAATGTCTATGTCAACTAGTCTCGCGTAGCCAGACTTTCAGACTGACAGCTGAAGGTCTGGAATCCATGGCAGCTTTCATTGGCCAAGGCCCGCCCATGAGGCCATTTGACCGACATGTCAAACAACCAATCACAGTTTGTTTCGTTCATCATCACGTTTCGGGGCGTGGAAATGTCGCCACAATAACAGACTCTCAGATGTATTTTAAAGATTCTATGCCGCGAACTTTAAGTATTTCACATACTTTTAAAAATACAGCGTTTAGTTGATCCTTATAAGCGCTCGTCGTCAGTTGTAAACATGTCTGACATCTGAGGCTGAGACTAATATCAGCAGACCACTGGCCTTCAGTCCAGGAATGCTATATAAACTGAACACCAGACATTCTGAATCTGGGTCTGTGAAACACACATCACAAGAGCCTTAAAATTCCAGCTAAAATTCCAAGATCCTGATCACAGGACAAGGTTCTGGGGGAGGGACGTGATAGTGGCCTGTGGTGCTTGTGCACAGCAAGTTGAGGTGGTCTGTGAGGTTATTCTAAGTCCTCTGTGACTCTTAATTGCAGTGCTGTCACTCCAGTTTGTGTCCAAACAGCATAATAAGGGGTCATTACGAGACCAGAGTGGAAAATAATGGAAGAGTCATTAAAGCCTGGGGGAAACAATATCTCTGCACAGTGTGGGGGGACAGGTAGTCTATTGCCCTGAGGAGATTACCAAAATGAGGTAGAGTGTCTTTGCCAAAGGCTACATTCACAGACACAGTGTTTGGGACTGACTGACCGTCATCACACACAGAATTAAAATTTGAGATATGATGTCATAGTTTACTTTTGTAACATTTGATGTCAATTTCCATGCTTTCATTTATATACAGGTCTATATAATATGTCCATGGGTATATAAAATATAATCTGTCATATTTGAAAGCCCTAAACTGAGTGAGAAATGTCTAGGTGTCTTATTGTGTCTTATGTTCACCAAGGTTTATATATATATATATATATGTATATGTATTTAATCAAAATGCAGTAAAAACACTAATAATATGAAGTAGTATTGCAATTTAAAATAACTGTTTTCTATTTTAATATATTTTGAAACGTAATTTATTCCTCTGATGCAAAGCTGAATTTTCAGCATCATTACTCGTCTTCAGTGTCACATGATCTTTCAGAAATCATTCTAATATGCTGATCTGATGTTAAAGAATGTTTCTTATTATTATCAGTGTTAAAATCAGTTGTGCTGCTTCATATTTTTGTGTAAACCATCATTTTTTTTTTTTTTAGGATTCTCTGGTGAATAGAAAGATCAAAAAACAGCATTTATTTGAAATAGATTTCTTTTACATTATAAATGTATTTACTGCCACTTTTGATCAATTTAATGCATCCTTGCTGAAATAATAAAGTATAAATTTCTTTCTGAAATGTAGTGCATGGACAAGGCAAGTTCAGGCAATTTCATGCATTTCATGCATACAGTGGCATGCCAGAGTCTAATATCCAGTAAAACAACTCATCATTCATTGGCATGAACAAAGCAGTCAATCATCCAATCAAAAGGCCTGATTCTGTTAGTGACCTGCAATAACAGCTCCTATCCATCAAATCAATCTTCGGTCAATCAAAGAGTTGTCATGGCAAATGAAACTCCAGCAGCTGGGGAGAGGGTCTTCATCTCATAATCAAACACACATCAGTGTGTGCGTGTGTGCGTGTGTGTGTGTGTGTGTGTGTGTGTGTGTGTGTGTGTGTGTGTGTCTGTCTGTCTGTCTGTGTGCATTTTTGTGACATATGAGGACACAAATTTGTATAATGACATTGGTATGACATAGGTATTACAAGGACAAGGTGACTTATGAGGACATGACTCCATGTCCCCATATTTCAAAAGGCTTATAAATCATACAGAGTTTTTTTTTTTTTTTTGATAAAGTAAAAACGCACAAAGTTTCCTGAAGGGGTAGGTTTAGGTGTAGGGCGATAGAAAATACGGTTTGCACAGTATAAAAACCATTATGCCTATGAAATGTCCCCACAATTCACAAAAACAAACGTGTGTGTGTGTGTGTGTGTGTGTGTGTGGCACACAGCTCTGCTCCATATTATGCCAACACACGCTCTCAATCCAAGACACCTCAGCGTGGAATACATTAGAGAGGCAGAGGTCAGGCAAACACACTCTAATCAGATAAGCTGCCCTGCCACTAAGCTAACTAACTACAACAACTCCTTGGTTCCTCAGGGCTCTTCCTCAGTGGAGAATTTAAGCTTTGTTCCCAAACCTAAGAAGCTGCCTACCTTAGCATTTTAAGACATCCTAGGCATGCATCTGATGCTAGAGCTGTTATAGGCTCCATAATAATGATGACTAAGATACCTTCACAAAGATACCAATCCCACGATTAATTTTGATGAGCTCAATTACAATGTCAAAACCATCAAAGATGGTAAACAAAAAAGTTAAACTTTTATTCAGTACTGACTGGCTACTAAGTTACCCTTGTGAAAAAGAAGTACACTTAATTGTATTAAATGTGCACTTGTAGAGTACCTGAAATCTTAACTGTCATTTCAGATAATATTGTATCAATGAAATACAAGGCTACTTAAGCATGCTCAAAAAGAGGACACTTTTATGACTGTTTCTTTAACTTTTAAAAAGTGCACTTTGCAATAATATCAAATTAGTGCATGTCAATTGCAATTAAATGAAAACGCATTATAGCTTACATTTATATGAAATGCAAATATTTAAGAGCGATATTTTTACTCACTTAAGTCGGACTTAAGTACATCTTTATATATAATTTGTATAAAGCCCCGTTCACACTACAAGCGACAAAGCCACACGATCCCATTCATTTCAATGGAGAGCTGGCGATTTCCAGCGACATGCGGGACAGCGGCCGTTGGCGACCAGATGGGGCGTGTCCAGCGATGCAACAAAGTTCAGAATCCTTCAACTTTATGCAAATAAAGAGCGACTTTCGGGAGCGACAGCCAATAGGAACGAAGACGGTTGAGCTTATGAGATCCTCTCAGCCGTAGATATACGCAATGGAAAAAAGTAGGCTCTGTTTCTCATTCATTTTGTTTGTATGTACGGACTTAATTCATATTTATATTATATTTAGTATTTTGCCTCCAAAATGTTTGTATGTAGTGGCAAGAAACCTAATTCGCTGTCAAGGCAACCAGTAGTGAGAACGCCAACTAGCAACCTCATCGCCAGCCCCTGGCGACATACAGCGACAAAGTCGCTGCTAGTGTTAACGTAGCTTAACTCATATAGTATAATTACTTCCATTGTCTTTGAAATATGGTTAAAGTGTACTGTTAAATGTACTGTAAAGCATTTATGGCAAACTAAAAATATGCTTTAATTTAATTTAATTTAATTTAATTTAATTAATTAAGTTTAATTCATTGTGTTTTATTAAAACGTAATGATTTAAAATGTACTTTAAAGTAAGGCTTTTAATTTGACATCACAAAGTGCGAAAGTCTACTTAAGTGGGTTAAGAAATATTGTCATGAAGTATACCTTTTATTGAATTAATATTATATTATCTGCAAGTACAGCATTTTAAAAATATAATTTTTTAAGATTTGAAGCACACTACAAGTGCACATTCAATGCAGTTAAGAACAATTCTTTTTCACAAGGGCTAATGCGCCAACGCCTTCTTTTCAATAACACTGTGCTCTGTCTAGCTGATTTTAAAGAACAAATCCTGTTTAAGCAGACCCTCAAAAGGCAGTTGCCTACAGTACTGTAGATAGACAGCAAGGATTCTTTGTAACAGAACTATAATATTCAGAATATAAACGTGTAATAATGAACATGAGGTAATTACAACATATCACGGCTTCAACACCCCTCACGTTTCTCTGAATTAGCCCCTGCTATTTGCAGCTGCGATGGAAGGAAATTGCCTGAAAAGAAAAAGAAAGGACAAAAGCAAAATACGCAGAGAATATAAAAAAGGATGTACGCTCCGGTGAATAATGCTAAACAACAAATGACAGCCCAGCCTTCAAGTAGAACAATACCATCATTAGATAACGGGCTGTTCTCTTTTCAGGACCGACCCTCGGGTTAATGAACGTATCTGCATTGCTTTATGCACCATTACATGGCTTTATCTTCCCACGGCGCTAATGCGATTCACGACAAAACTCAATGAAGAGATGTGCCAAAATAGCAGTCTACACCAGCCCTGAAACACCTGTCATGACTTTATCCCGCAAGGCATGAAAAATACTGAAGAAATACTGAACAACTGAGCTTGGGGGTAAGCAGCAGTTTTCTGCCATTTTGTCAAGACCTTCGTGCACTTATTATGGAATATTGTCACCACTGAAAGTATCTGAACATGTTTGAAGTGGAGTGAACATGAGCCATCCCCCATATTTCCCTTTTGAAATAACATCACAAGCCGGTGAAGGTGACATTGCCCTGTGTGAAACTGCAATTCTCAGGAACAGTACAGAGAATATCAATTTTCTGTAATTAAAAGCGATTTTTAATCCTGATTTCGCCTGAAATCTGGCCTACAACACCTCGCTGTGCTTTGATGATGAAAAAAGATATCTGCGCTGTAAAATCTGATTGCATGAGGCACATTATAAAATAGCCGATATAGACACATCTGTGACCACACATCAATTGAATTTTTTATCAATGAGCTCAGTTGCCTGGCAACCATAGACAGCCTACAGCTGAGCTAACGAACCTGATCATTAAAGATCTCTGATCAATGGTATATATTGATTTACTTGGACAAATAAGTCTTTTTGTTGTGATTATGCTTATTAATTAATGTAATTATTCATTGCATGTTGGTGCATTTTAAAAATTCTGTCTACTTGGGAAAAAATTGAATTGTATTAGGACTATAGAATATTAAAACTGGCACTAAGGAAATACAAATGCGATTTTAACTGCATTTTAACAGAGGCTAACTCTCTTTTACAGATATTTTGCATTGAAGAACTTATGTTCTGGTGGAGTAAAAGGAGGTGAAATGACAATCTATGTTCATATGCACTCAAATAAATTGTTCATAATTGTATTGAAATTTTGATCAAATTGAAATTGTTGGTGCAGACCTGAAATTATTCGATCAACGGAAAAAAAAAAAAACGATGCAGATAAATGCTTGAATCTATTTTTTCAATCAGATTCAAAAATTGCACACTTGCACAGTGCCATGACATGCATGTTTACAAATGTTACACATCATACAGACATTTTCTTTTTTTATTGTCTCACATCTTACAAACTGGTTAGAAGAAGAGATTTTATATTTGCACATACCTAATGACACAATGTTAGGTTACACTTAAATTTGATAGTACACTTTAGACATTTTATTAGCTATATTAGTTACTTTGCAACTACAAGTCACCTAACTCTTGTCAGAGTATTGTAAACTGCTAGGGTTAGTAGAATAAGTTGACATACTTGCAAAGTTACTTCAGTAGAATGTCTGTTGGATGACCATCAAAATAAAGTGTTAGCAGATATTGAGCAGACAGTCTGCTAATAATCTAATGACTGCTAGTTGACATGTAGTTGCATTCTAGTATTCTATAAAAGAATGTCTAAAGAGGATTATCGAAATGAAGTCTTACCAAGAATTAAAGAGTAAACAATATCCAATGGAACATATTGCTCAGAAGCTGCTCTTTCTGAGATTGGAGATTATTGTATTTTTGATAGTGTTGCTTATGTTTCCTAAAATTTGTTTTAGATGTCTCTATAGACACAAGTAATATATAGGCTATAGTATAAGTATGTGTATAGTTCACTGTAAAAATTATTTTACTTTTTAGTGTTTTACAAGAAAATTCTATCTCAGTCTTTACTTAAAAATGTCACTTTTTAGTTCAATGTGCTACAAAAAAAAAATAAAAAAATTCTAATGGTTTCGATTACAAATATCATTACAAACATGACAAATCATCAACTATTAACCATTAAAACCATTAATTAATGGTTTCCTGTATTGTGTTTTGGAACGTATTCCATTAAGATTTAGTGGTTTTAACAAGCCACCAATAAAATGTGACAAATTACCAGTACAGACCCACAGAGACCATTACAGTTTCCATTAAAACAAATACAATTTCTATTATAACCAGTAAAACCATTACAAGTTCTGTATTTTTTTTTTCAGCAAGGTAATCATTTATTTGTAACTATTTGTGAAAATTACTAGCAAGTTCAAAGTAAAACCAACATGGTATAAAAGTAACACGGATAGCACATTAATTAGCCAAAATAATTTGATGTTGTAAGAATTAAATATAATAGCACATTTTCACATTTCTCTTCTTAAACTCTAGAGAAGATATATACACAATTACCAGTGTCTTTTTTCTCTGGACAAACATCTGAGACACAAAGACTCCATTTGGCATCTGTTTATCTCATGCTGTCTAGGAGAGATATTACAAAGCTCTTGTTAGTGATTCCCCTGCTCATAAAACCTACTTAAACTGGTAGCCATGTTTTGGAAAACAAACTAACGACCAAGTAATGATCATCTCTGACCAGATAATAACCAGCTTTGAGAAGCTATAAACAATATTCCATGCTCCAAAACAAATCTTTCAGCAAAATGTTCTTTCCTTCGGGCATGAAAGAAATCTCTGTTAAATGATCTTTGCGCAGAGAGGTAAAATGAACCAAAATAATTACATCAAAACATTCTGCACAAACGGCCGTAATAAAACCTAATTGGCACCTCTCAGCTTCCACACTCCGTCTATCACGCCTCTCGCTCCACGTCACTGTGAGTTACAGTGATGAATGTTTGTTTCTCTCACGATTCGAAAGCCAAATGCAAGTGACTGGAGTCTGCTCAGTTCATTGTCAGCATTTTAGTCCCAATCCTGCAGAAATCATAATTGCCTCTCTTCCACTTTCTCTGCCTCCCCACAGCTTTCAAATTCTCCTATACTCCCAGAGCGCAATTCCATCAGGTCCCAATGGCAAAATCAGATCAGCACCCAATAGCCATTAGCTCCTCTATTTAAAGAGATCTATGCAGTTGTGAAGGCTGCTTAGAGTTAATTACGCCGCCTGTCTGTGTTTAGCCTGTGGCCGTACTGCACTCCGATGGGAAGATTATTGAGTTTTATCGCTCTTTTAATGGAAAACTCCCCCCAGCTCTCACCTCACGTTCATTCAGACCATATGCCGGGCAGTAAACCCCCTCCAAAACCTTAACGCCGCACGACCGACTTCTGCCCCGAACCGATAAGGAGCAGTAACAAAAGACATTGATTTGGCCCATAAGGATTAAAAAACCAAAAGGCGCCATCGTCCATCCAGAGTCGATGCAATTTTTTATGACACAGTACTAAAACTCAAATGGCTGCATAGTGCTGGGAGGTTGAGTAAAGTTCATTGTGCCGTTAAGGCATAAAACGGTGACAGCTGAGGTGTGTCTGTGCATGTAAAGGTCAGTATCTGCTGTGTTATTCTGAATTCTAATAGTCATACAACAGATAACTCGGGTTACTGTCGCTCAGCTTACCTTATTGACTGTTTCTCTGCTTTAAATGAAAGGAAATCTGTAGGACAAGGGACTCTGTGAATGAATCCGATTTAGACGATGAAAATCCCACTGGACTAAAGCTCACTGAAGTAGCAGGAGCATCTAAATCCCTGGAGGGAAATAAAAACCCTCCATATTTCTGCAACCAGACAGACGGCTTCAAAGGAAAACACACAAACATACAGAACAGACCCAAAATACAAATTTCCCTTCCGTCCAAAACACACCTCCAGCACTGTTCCCAAAGGGATAGGCAAAATGGAAACGGAATAATTTAGAACAAGAACTGAATAGTGTTACAAACACATACACAATAGCATATAATGCATTAACACTCGGTTTCACAGACAAGGCTTAAGCCTAGTCCTAGACTAAAATGTAAGTCTTAGCTGTTTCAACTGAAATAAACGTGCACTGACTGATCCTAAAATATATCAGTGCCTTTGTTTTGTCTCAAGATGCACTCCAGTAATGTTTTTTTCTAAGCATGTTTATAAAAATTACTTAAATGTCCTAATTGAACTATGGCCTAATCCTGGCTTAGTCTAAGCCCTGTCTGTGAAACCGGGCCTAAGAATTTAACCTGCTATCAGTCTTAAGAGATTGACTGAAGTGTTTAAGGGTCTTTATGCAAATCATTTACTACCAAACATATACATATATAGTACTGTGCACAGAATGCATTACACATAAGCTAATTTTCAAATCTAAATTTAGATCATGTTCAGCATTTTTAAAAATTTTCAGCATTTTGGTCAAAGTCTAAATCCTTCTATAGACTGCACGATTTTAGCAGTCCTATTAGATTATCGTAAATCACACTGTGCGACATGGATCTAATAAACTTGGGTACGACATGCATGTACACTATACAATGATGACACCTACTGACTCCTGTTTAGGGATAAGGGATAAGACCCTGAGGTAAGCAGTTTTATATTTTAGCACCATGTCGTGATTGGCTGGTAAGTAAACCTGGGTCGTAGCAGCAAACCCACTGTGCAATGAACATGCTGAATTTCTGGCACTGACAAAAAATTAGACGGTCGTCTTTGAACCTCTCTCACTGTACGACATAGGACCACCAATTAGGAGCCACTATCACAGAAATCACTACGATTGTTTCATGATGCCAATCTTTCGTCTGGGACAGCCTAAAATTGTGCAGTGTGTCTTGGGCTTTAAGCAATGAGCATCAATAAATCTGATTCAAGTGAACTATTTCACCCAATATTTGTGTGTTTGTTATGATTGTAGAGTGATGTATGATTGCTATTAGCTTAGCAACATGATAACTCAAAACTCAATCAAAATCAATGCACTTTACTAGCACTATATGACCGATTGTTTGATTGCTTGATTTAGATCATTCCAGATTTCCTACCTTTGATTTTGTTTGTTTCTTTTAAGATGCAGTCTTGAAAGACAGCTGCCTATGTTGGCAGTAGACAGTGAGACACCTCTCCAGGTTTTGGAACAGAGCCATGGAAGACCTGGAAGGCCTATACCGAATATCCCACAATACGATGGACTCAACATGAAATTCCATTTTCATTGTAAGGGGTTTCCAGTATATCAACTGTGAAAATCTTTACTCATTACTTGACCTGACTTGAAGAGGATGATCATTTAAAAAAAGAAAAAAATATATTTAAACGACACCATTCACTGAATTAAACATGCAAAGAGGTAATGTAATGGACAAGCATACTATTGTAAAATGTTGAAAAATGCATAAGCTTTCAGTATCTGCAGAATTTAGGTAAAATATAAGTCAACCTTTTTGAAGACCTGCACAAATTTAATTAATAATGTATGTCCATACAAAAACTGATACAATCTCAAAATAAATCATGTATCTCTTACTTAATTAAACAGGATGAGGGCATTCATTCAACTGTAAAATGGGGTCACTTGCAAGTTTAAAATACTCAAGCAGGGTTTATGCAGGGGTTTTTTTGTTTTTTTTTTGAAGGTAAAGTTAAAGTTATAAGACTTTTTGGTAACACTTTACAACAAAGTGTCATTTGTTAACATTAGTTAGAACGGACAATGAACAATTCATTTATTACACTATTTGTTAAGCTTTGTTAATGTTATTTAATAAAAATACAGTTGTTTGTTCATGTTAGTTCATAGTGCATTATCTAATGTTAACAAACACAACTTGTGATATTAATAATGCATTAGTAAATGCTGAAATTAACATTAACTATGATTAATAAATGCTGTAGAAGTATTGTTCATTCTTAGTTCATGTTAGCTAATGTAGTTAATTAATTAACCTTATTGTAAAGTGTTACCGACTTTTAACGCAAGTAAAGAAAATTTAAGGACCAACCTGAAGGGAACACAACGCGTCAATATGTTCTCAAAACGTAAAAGTCTAGGGAGCATAAAATGAAACACTTCAAACTTTGAAAATACATCTTTCAACAGATTGCCATTAATTTTTAATCCATTTTACAAGAGAGAGAGAGAGAGAGAGAGAGAGAGAGAGAGAGAGAGAGAACTAAAATATGGAAAAAATCTTCTGAACAAACAAACTTCAAACAGTGTTGTCTTCCAGTGCAAATGTCTAAAGATTATTAAATCAAGATAAACTGAGAAGAAAAATGACATTAAATGATAGGTCTTGTTTATGAGAAATTGATCAATTGAAGTTGATCAAAAAGAAGTGAGTTTATGATTTAAAACAAACAAAAAATGAAAAGAACAAATATCTGCCATGGGCTCAGAAAAATCAAGTGTTGTTAAGTGTTTATACCCCACTGATAGATATTTGATCTTGTTTTAAGCATAAACTCCCTTCATTTTGTTCAGTTCAAAAAGACTTTGAATATCTTCATTTTGCATCTCAAGTAAATGTATTTAAGGAAGTTTAAATATTTGTATTGGAAAACAAGGCAAAAATGCTGAGGAAGATATAAGTTTTTCCCCCTTTAGTTTTACAGTGCATGCAACATGTAATGCAATGACTATGCATTTAAGACTTTCTGATCTGATTTAAGACTTGATTTAAGGCCTTAATTTGTGGAAGGGAGAATTAAGATTTTAATAAGACCCGCAGAAACCTTGTCAAGATATGTTTTAATCAATATATAGCCTATATACATATATGTATTGAAATTAATTTATGTAATAATTTGTAAATACATACGAATTAGAGGTCCATCAATATTGGATTTCGCTGATCTGATAATAATGTGTTAAAGGAAGCGAATAAAAAAAAAAACTGTGCCAATACTAGTAAAATCTATTGAATATGTTAAATAATATTCTTAGTCTTTCCTTCCTAGGAGGCACAGGCCCAATAATATAACAAAAATGTCAGAAAAAGACTTTATGCACAATGCAGGACTTTTAATTATTAACAAGCCATAAATACACAAGGACTCTTATTTTGAAATGTCTGTGCTTTACTACTTCCAGCTACTCACTGAAAAGATGACATAGATAAAATGTGCACTCTTATTACCATCTATAACATATGACAATATAAACACCATAAAGTGTTGTCATTACTCATCAACAGCAGATCATAAGCAATCGCCTGGCATAAATGTGAGGTATTTAGTGATTGCAAACTACTCTGAAATGGCAAGCCTGTAGAACATGCAACAGCGCAGCATTTTGACTTTGAACTCACATTTATTCAATTAAATTCATTGCCTTTTCTAGTTTCACAATCCTATTAGGCCGTAACCCAATTCCAGTGGCCCGTGTGGACTCTGGTTTCACAGACATTTAAAAAATAGTAGACAGTCTGCAGTATACTTGCTAGTATACACTACTAGTATTCCATTTCTAAATTTAGCCACACTTTTCCACTGCATTTGACACAGAGATGGAGGGTCTGTTTTATAAAGTAGATCCTGCTTATATTTGTACACAAGGTATGAATGCAGCTGATAGAGACAGCAGCATCCTGCGCCACGGCTTTTACTAACAGCCCATTTTTGAACACACATCACACCTCTCAGGGGAAAAGACAACAGGATGAATTATCAGGGAATGTTCCATTAACAGGCAAGTGCTGCTAATGCATCCATAAACACAATTACAATGAAAAACAAGCACAGCGAGAGAGGGGCAACTGATTTTTTTTTATTTATTTTTTTTATTTGCTGATATTATGTTTGCATGACCATCATAACTGACCAAGCGGATACGTGATGCTGGTTGACAGCAAGTCTCAGATCCTCACATGTTTGTGCCACCCTGTATCTCTCTCTCACACACACAGCAAAGCAACTGACCTTACTGAATATTTAACAATATCTTCCCTTTTTCCCCCTCATTTTCTATCCTCCACCCACTCAGCTCGTCAAACAAGTCCTTAGTCAGCAGTAATCCCACAGTTCCAAAGATCTGGCCCAGCATGATCCGTCACACAGTCTCCAGGCAGGAGAAGTAGCGGAGGAAGAGAGTCGGAGTTCAGCTGGCAAGCAAAAGACCATGGGGGATTGTGGGTAAAAGACCAGCCATTCCAAACAGCCCATCAGACAGACACATCACCACATAATGATTATACAACTACTATAAGAATATCCAACCTTACTTGGATAAATACAGCACACTGACGTTAAGTGATATGTAATGTATAGCTAATCTCAACTTCTTGATAGTTATATCGTCAAAAAAATTGTTGTCCCGGCTACTAGGCTATCGCATGTGAGGATCCTGCAGGTGTCGGCTTGTTTATAGCCTTTTCTCACAGCAGCTGGAATAATTAAATGTATCATTTTGATGGCGGATTGTAATCCAGAAAGGATTATGTGTTTATGAAACACATGTGAATGAAATTAAATTATATTCCAATTTTAAATGTGCTTCTGATTACAGATAGCCTGGGATTACACAAGATTTGTGTTTTAAAGAAAACCAGTTCGAAGGGAGCATAATTTGCTTTTTGGGTTAGAAGAATTTCTTAATATGAAATTCGAATGGCATGACAATTAGATATTAGACTGTACAGAAATTGAAATCTACACGTTAATACACACTATACTCATAGTCACGCAATGCTGATGTTGTTAACATTAATAATTTGAGAATGAAGTATAACAATAATAATAATTTGCACGCTTTGATGTGATATGAGCTAACTGATCGTTAGATTTAATCACCATTGGTAACGTGATTTAATGTAATGCCACACATTCACCTCAAAACATTAGATTCATCCGCGCTGGAGCCGTGCCGGTGCACAACCCCATGCAAGGAAGATAATTTCGCAAGTAACTGCAATTCCAGGTTTTCAAACAGAGATGGCGACAAAGATGCAAAACTTACGGACTGCAGCTATAAAGTTATATAAAGTGCATTCTACTTTATCTGCATACATACAGTACACTCACATAAAACTAAAATAGTCTACTATATAGCAAATCTCAGTGATCGTTTATATTATTGCACAGCTTTCATATGAAGTTGGATATAGCAAATCTCAACTGCTCGATTGCTTGCACTAAATGTCTGCTTGATTACTTGTCACAAAAATGTCAACCGTATTATCGCACAGCTCTGCGTATACATTTGAATAAACTGTATATTACACAGTACACTCATATAAAGTGATATATACTGTATACATCTCAACTGTCTGATTTCAGTGCAAAATGTAACTATATAATTTTGCAGCTCTTTATTATAAAGTTGGATATAAGCACGTCCCACTTTGATATAGCACACTCATTTAGGGCATAAATTTTGTTATGTAAAATGGTAACTACATTATTGCCCAGCTATATATTAAAAGTTAAACATAGAGCACATCTTACTTTACCTTTATCGTAGCAAAAATGTAAATACAATGTTCTGTCATGAAATTCTATATGGCGCAGTCTGAGGTTTTAACTCAATCTGATATAATCACATCATTATAACATTGCGCAGCTGATTTGTTTCATTTCACATCAGCAGCCAATGAGCTTGCTGCTCAACATTCAAATACTTGACTAGGGCTTGCTGTAGCAGTTGCAGTGCACTTCAGAAACCCTCCACCTTCCCCAGCTCCACCTGTATAGATCTGCTATGGGTGATTTTGTGTATGTTATATATGAGGGTCATTTCATACAACCCCAATTCCAGAGAAGATGGGACATTTTGTAAAATGCAATAAAATCAAGAATTTGTGATTTGTTCATTCTCTTTAACTTTTATTTAATTGACAAAAGTACAAAGAAAAGATTTCCAAAGTTTTCACTCACCAACGTAAATGTATTTTGTAAATATGAACAAATTTTGATTTTGATGGCTGCAACACACTCCAAAAAAGTTGGGAAAGAGGCATGTTTAACACTGGCTACGTTTACATGCACAATTTTTCGTTCAATCAGACTGAATTCTTTCCGATTGATTTATCTGAATGTAGTGTTTACATGAATGCTAAATAAAGTGATTGGGTTGTGCATGTTTATGTCACAAGCGTCAAATCGTAATTGATTTTTTTTTTACATGCTCACACTGCACAAATATAGAATTTCTCACTGTTTGCACATAATAACCACTCTCCTACACTGTTTCTTTATTTGTTTTTAACAGCAGAATTAATATTGATCCATTTCTGGATAAATATAGCCTACATATAAACCACTGTGCCATGCTGCTCATATTTATCACGCAGTAAAAATGCCCCTCCCTGCGAACAAAACGTGTTGCCTGTGGATGCGCATCCAAAACAAGAACTGGTGGGATGGGTTCACTGCCGAGTGAAAGGAGAGTTTTATATTGACAGGACACGCATTTATACAACATTTTACTCAAAAGGAAGAACCGCTCATTCCGCGCATCATACGCCATTACACTATTTCTGCGTCATTGCACATGCACAGTCCTTTCAGCTTCGGTTTTTAATCAGATCGAGTGTTTACATGCACTCTCAATCGTATTAGAAAAGGAATAAACCACCCCCTTCAATCCGATCGAAATTTCATTCTGATCGAGCTCAATTGGATCGATTAAGGTGTTTACATGAAGGCTTCTCATTCCGATTGAGCCGTCAATCTGATTACAAATGGATTATTTGGTTGCATGTAAACGTAGCCACTGTGTCACATCAACCGTTCTTTTAATTACAATGTTTCATTGTTTGGGAATTGAGGATACTAATTGTTAAATTTTGCAAGCAAAATTTTTGCACAGTTTTTTTTGGAACAAGACTTCAGAAGCTCAGCAGTCTGTGATCGTCATTGACTGATTCTCCTTCTCATGACTGGTCATACATTTTCAATTGGAGATAGATCTGGACTGCAGGTAGGCCAGTCTAATAGATTTATTCTGTCTCTACGAAACCACACTGTTGTAGCACATGCAGAATGAGAGCTGGCATTGTCTTGATCTAATAACCATGGACTCATCTTGATGGGAGTATATATCTCTGGACAATCCCAATATATGCCTCCATGTCAATAAGTACCTTCACACGTATGCCAGTCACCCATGCTGTTTGCTCTGCTGCACCCCCATACCAAGACAGACGTTTGCTTTTGCCTCTGTCGCTGATGAAAGTCCAGATGGTTCCTTTGGTCTTTGGGACTTAGAAATCGAAATCCATTTTTTTCCAGAAACAAGTTGAAATGTGGACTCATCTGAGAACAGCACACATTTTCACTGTCTTTTTGATTATCTGAGATGAGCTATGGCCCAGAGAACCTGGCCAGCATCGCTGCATAGAATTGATGTATAGCTTTCTCTTAGAGTAACAGATATTCAAGTTGCATTTCTTGATGCAGCAGCAGACTGTGGTAAATAACAGTGGTTTTCTGAAGTACTCCTGAGCCCATGTGGCTATATTTAACACTGCAGCATGGCAGTTTCTTATGCAATGCCATCTGAGGGGTCAAAGGTCAAGCACATTCAACTGAGGTTTCCTGGCTTGCCCTACATGTACTGTGATTTCTCTGGATTCCCTGAATCTTTTCACAATATTATGTATAATACTTGGTGAAAGACCTAAATTCTTTGCAATTTTGCATTGCGAAATGTAATTTTTGATTTGCTTGACACTTCTCTTGTGAAATTTGGTACAAAGTGATGAGCCATGATCCAGCTTTGCTTGTCTGAGATGCTCCTTTTATACCCAAACATGATACCTTGACCTAATACCAAATCACCTGCTTCCTGTGAACTGTTTCAAAACAGTGGCACTGTTGCCACTGTAGTGTACTACAGCCTTGACATGGATATTCTATAATCTTTTTACTTTTATTTCTCCTCTGTCCCAACTTTTTTGGAATGTTTTGCAGCCCTCAAAAGAAAAAAAAAAGTTGTTCATATTTACAAAATACATTTACGTTGGCCAGTGAAAACTTTGGAAATATTTTCTTTGTACTTTTGTACAAATGCTTGATTGCTTGTGAAGCTGCTGTGAAAAAGTCTATTGTTAAAAGCACTATACAAATAGTTTTGACATGACATGACATTAAGGACAGTCTGCAAGCAGTTCATGACCCATTTATTTGTGTATTTCACAATGATGATAAAAAGAAAAGCAATAACGCACAAATATCAGATCACACTGCAGAAACAGCCTTGACAATAGGCACACTGCATGCATTTCCCAAGACTCCTGGGAGCTCTCTCTCTCTGTGTGGAGAGATTTGGGCATTGAGGCTTGTAGATAACCCTCCGCCGCGTCCTTTGAGAGCACACTGCAGGGGCCGGGCCCCGCTCCTCATCCCCCAGGACAGCCATATTCTCTATTCTCATTCATCTGCCTTCACATGTGGAGAAAACCAATGAATGTGGCTTATTATAGCTGCAATTTGGTGCATTGTGGGGGATGAGACATTTTGACTGCGGACCTGTGATTGTACCCAAATGGAAAAAGGGCCCGGGGGGCTTCATCACACACTTTTTGTCTTGCTAAACATTTAATGAAGTGGATGTGCTTCAGAAACAAGCTAATATGAAGTAGGCTGCAGATTGTTGTGCTAAAACGAAGCTCTCTCTAATGAAGATAAGTGTACTTAATTGTATTAAATGTGCATTTGTAGTGTACCTCAAATCTTGAAAGTATATTTTTAAGAATCTGTACTTGCAGATAATATAATATTAATGAAATAAATTGCCACTTAAGTGTACTTAAAGACAGTACACTTTTATGACTTATATTATTGCCATAACTTATACTCTTTTATGCTAGTGTACTACTTTTTTCACAAGAAGATAAGTAAGATTCACATTAAAACAGAGCTAGCCTGCTACAAACGTCATAAACCGTTCACACCTACGGCAGCTGATCAGGCACATTCCCCAGCACCTCCTACTTGAAATCAAACAACACAAGATTGTGATCGGCCTCACTTACACTCACACAATGAGCCTTTATATGTGCAAACGAGCTAGAGGGGGGTTACGAATGTGAATGCAGAACCTAAACAGCAGTGTGTCCTGCATTTAACTAAAGGGTCATCCAACTGGTTGTAACCACACGGGCACATGGTGGTGGCTCCTAAAAAATGACTCCAGGGTCTTGAAGGCCACCCGACTTTAATAAAAACAAACGATTACTTTTGCCATTGGCCCTTTCATTCTCACACTGTCTTCTCTGACCCTGGGTCCTGGACGAAAGGAAGGAATGATGGGATGATAAGCAGGGTTATGGAGGGCTTTTGTTAAACATAATGTTTGTCTACTCATCCTGGGCACACGTTTGCCTGCAAATGTCTTCAGTGAAGAATTGTAGACTGTGTTGTATCAGTGTTAGATGAAAGCAAGTCAGACATGTTCTGACGGGGGCTTTATGTTGTGTTCTTGTACAGCGAGGAAACAAAGCTAGTTTGTGGTTAAATATTTAATGTTTAGGCGAATATCAATGTTTAATCCCGAACATCACTTCCTCTCTTTCTCCCAGATTGATCACGGTCTCAGCACGTGCAACTGTCCAACATACAAAAACTCAAATGTCTAATAAAAGTTACAGAGTTATGCCACTGTCAATGCCAGGACATTTCCTCAATCTGTCGTATTAACACCCTTGAGAAAATGAAAAATCTGTCAGCATTTACTCACCCTCAGGTTGTTCCAAACCTATATGTGTCAAACACAAAAGAAGATATTTAGAAAAATATTGTAACCAAACAGTTGATGGTACCCATTGACTTCTATAGTTTTTTGTTTTCTTTTCATATCAATGGCTACCGTCAAATGTTTGCTTACCAACTTTCTTCAAAATATCTTGTGTGCTTAACAGAAGAAAAACTCAGGTTTGGTAACACATTTTTATTTTTAGGCAGACTGTCACTTTAATTGTATTAAATCTGCACTTATAGTGTACTTCAAATTTTAAAAATATATTTCTAGAAAACGGTACTTGCAGATAATATAATATTAATGAAATAAAAGGCCACTTACGTGTAAACAGAGTGCACTTTCATGTCAAATATTGTCAAATAGTGTCAAGTTTTACTTTAAAGCGCATTTTAATCATTTCGTTTTAATAACATTTTGCCACGCTTGAAGTACACTTATTTTGTTTTGTTGACTAACATACTAAATCACGCGTAAAGCACTTGATTATAATTTTAACTGTAGTGTGTTATTTGATATCACATTTAAATGTAATATCAATTGCAACTTCATCATTACAAATGTGTAATTACAAATATATTTAAATACATGACATATAAGTTTCAATCAAAATGACATTAATGTATATTTTAGTTTACCATAAATGCTTATCAGTGCATTTGACAGAACAATTTAACCATATTTCAAAGACAATAAAAGGAAAATCACATAGAAAGATGCACTTAAGTGGTTCGCATTTAATATAGATTCCATTTAGCATAAGTGTAAACCATAATACATTTCTATGTAATTGTTAATAACATGCAATTAAGTGTCCTAAAACATTACATGCAGTCTGCACTTAAGTATATTCTTTTAAAGTATATTAGTTCTGTATTACAAGTACGCTATAGTGCACTTCTTTTCCACAAGGGCATCCAAGAACATACTGGCAAGGACAGTTAGCAGTAAACCCAAAACAAATGCTTTTAAAACTTTAAAAGCATTAGGCATCTGGGTTCACTAGAGGTTGATTATCTTTCAGAATGTTCAATTTTGGTTATACAACACATTAGGTGAGAACATGACACATGACGATTGCAACTGTAGCGTATGTACTTTTGACACACATGAGCTGCAGTGCATGCATAAAATCTGTAGATTTCACTATGCCTGACCCCATTCCTGCCCTATAATTTCCCATCAGCCTTCACTATCCCAAGGAAAAAAGGCCCAAAATAAAAAAAATGTGAGGACAGTAAAGTTGAGAATTTGTCACAAGACCATTAATGTTCTTGCTACTTCTATGTGAAGGCAGAAAATCAATTAAAAACAGCTTTTCTGGAGTGTGGCAATGCCGGCGGTGTGTCGTGGGTGCTGACCCGCTAGTCATTAATGCTCTCGGTGTGTTTCTGTGTGTAGGATGTAGGCGGTAAAGCCAATCCTCCTTCAGGGTCACTTGAGTTCTTCTCTCAGCGCTGTCTTGTATAACACTATTCACGATACTCGCCTTCAGTCTTTATTGGTATGTTTCAGTTGACGTGAGTGTGGGATTATATGTTACTGCGCCTAAAACTCGGCCCTTTTAAACACCATCAAAAGCTCCTTTGCTGTAACTGACCTCGATGCTAAAAACAGCATTGTGGAGTCTTGCATTGCATAACTCATCTCACAACAAAGAGAGGCCTCTAGTGTTAGTTACGAGACCTGTGGCAAGGTAAGGTTTTCCATTAAGACTGAGAGGTCACAGATATCTGCATGTACCTGTGAGGCTGAGCTTATGATCTATTAATCACTGCGTGTGACCCCAGGCTGTAAAATTAGCACATAGACACCCTCGGTTCTGTCAGATGAACTTTACACGAGTCATGCGTGACATGTCAAAGGGGCACATCTCAGGAAATGAAGCCTGTTTTAGGATCCTTTTGATGGAGTCATTTTAGAACCTTTTGATTTGTTTTCTAGACTGTTTACTAACAAATTCTCATTATTATATTGCTAAATAAGTCAATAAAATGTTAAAACATTTTCATTACTGTAAAACAGTAATGCAAATCATGTCCAGACATTTTATTACACTTTATTGATTTTTTTTAATTTAATTAAACTCAGTGCAACAATCTCTTTCTTTCTAACCGTCTATCCATCCATCTTTCTACCTATCTATCATCCATCCATCCATCTATCTATCTATCTATCTATCTATCTATCTATCTATCTATCTATCTATCTATCTCTTTCTAACCATCTATCCATCCATCTATCCATCTATCTATCTATCTATCTATCTGTCTGTCTGTCTGTCTATCTCTTTCTAACCATCTATCCATCCATTTTTCTGCCTATCCATCTTTCTATCTATCTATCTATCTATCTATCTATCTATCTATCTGTCTGTCACTCTGTCTGTCTGTCTGTCTATCCATCTATTTATCTATCCATTTATCCATCTATCTATCCATCTATCTATCTATCTATCTATCTATCTATCTGTCTGTCACTCTATCTGTCTGTCTGTCTGTCTATCTTTCTCTTTCTAACCATCTATCCATCCATCTTTCTACCTGTCTATCCATCTATCTATCCATCTATCTATCTATCTATCTATCTGACTGACTGACTGACTGACTATCTCTTTCTAACCATCTATCCATCCATTTATCCATCCATCCATCCATCCATCCATCCATCCATCTATCTATCTCTGTCTGTCTCTCTATCTATCTATCTATCTATCTGACTGACTGACTGACTATCTCTTTCTAACCATCTATCCATCCATTTATCCATCCATCCATCTATCTCTGTCTGTCTCTCTGTTTATCTATCTATCTATCTATCTATCTATCTATCTATCTATCTATCTATCTATCTATCTATCTATCTCTTTCTAACTGTCTATCTCTCCATCTTTCTACCTGTCTATCCATCTATTTATCCATCCATCCATCTATCTATCTATCTATCTATCTATCTATCTATCTATCTATCTATCTATCTATCTATCTATCTATCTATCTGTCTGTCTAATTTTAGTGTAAAGTATTTTGCAGTTTCAATAAAGTAAACAAATATTTCTATTTTTTTTTTATTACATTTTTTGGACTTTTCTCCACCCCAGGTCACTTTCCCATTCACCAATCAATTTGCCCATATTAATGTAAAGTACACTGAATTCATGACATTTAACTGAGAGTGACAAAGAGAGAAAGATGAAGGAAGAACAGATGAATAACCACAGAAGGATGAAAAGGAGCTATTTGAATGTGAAAATGTGATTTGAATCAGAAACATGCTGTTTCGGCGTCGCTCTGGGGGTCACTATCCTTGCAATTCTGTCAGCAAACTGCCCTTTTGGTGCAATCAGGGAGCCTGTTTCATTTCTTCAAACGACGCTGTTGATACTACAAAGGACAAGGTGATAAAGGATCACTGTCTTTCTCTGAAGGAAGGCCATCTGTCAGACCTTGTGCGTGTGTGTGTGTGTGTGTGTATGTGTGTGTGTGTGTGTGGTTCAGAGGGATAAAGAGTGGGCATCTAATCAACCTAAGCCAAGCTTCAGCCATGTGTGTGTACACAGTTGGTGACCACCATCACGATCACAAACAGAGCCCGTTCACAACCCGAGGTGACAACAACTTCAGAGACATAAGAATGAGCGAGGAGACTGTGCTCTGTACTGTCAGTATACTGCTCACCGTCATTCCAACAGGCTATAAAATGAGTGTAAATGTCCTGCAAAACCAACAGAAATGTGTCAGCACTATTACAAGAAGAGTAAAGCTTTGGCTCGGCTCAGAGGAAGCCTTTAAAAGTACTTTACATTCTCCTACTCGTATATCATGAAGCGTTGCTCAGAAGTTACCTCAGAAGCAATGGCGCTGAAGTCATGGATATGGAGATTGACTTTATGAGATGTGAAATGAGGACAAGACAATACGATACTATGATTGCATTATCATATCACCACATTAATATTTTGCATCGATGCAAAAGTTTGCTTTAGTATACTCCACTTCAAGCAGATGATGATGTCTTTGCAAGGATCCCCTCCCTAAAATATAACGACAGCTACATATTTTCATGTATAAGACCTATTTATATAAGAAAAAATAAGCATGATATTATAAAGACATGTTGTTTATAACTTTTATTTTGTCACTGTACTAAAGCCAAAGCTAATTAATAAAGTGTTATCTGGAAAGTATTTTATTTTTATTTTCTACCCATTATTTAAATAATGTTGAATATATAAAATATATATTTTAAGTAAATAAGTTAACTTTGACAGCCTTAAAATATATATTTTGAAAAAAAAAAATTACTGCTACATTTTTAATTAAAATGAATCAAGGTTATTACAGTTAACTAAAAAAAAATAAAACTGAAAAAGATTTAATAAAAATAAAATAAAACTAATAAAAAATTTTTTATATGCGTATACACTGTAAAAAGTGATAAGTTGACTTAACTTAAAAAAATTGAGGAAACCCCTTGCCTTAAAATTTTTAAGTAAATGATAATTTAAAAAAATAAGTTAAGTGAATTGTCAAGTTCACTTAACTTATGTTTTAAAATTATTATTTACTTAATAATTTTAAGGCAACAGGTTTCCTCAATTTTTTTAAGTTAAGTCAACTTATCACTTTTTACAGTGATGAGGAAACCCATTGCCTTAAAATTATTAAGTAAATAATAATTTAAAAAAAATAAGTTAAGTGAATTGTCAAGTTCACAACTTTTTTTTAAATTATTATTTACTTAATAATTTTAAGGCAACAGGTTTCCTCAATTTTTTTAAGTTAAGTCAACATCACTTTTTACAGTGTATGCATAAAAATACTATAACAACAAAAATATTAATAAAGAACAAAATGATCTAAATATGGTTAAAAGCTATAATAATATCTAAATGTTACTAAAATAACACTGAATTGCATTTCCTAGTGAAACAGGAATCACACTAGACCAAATCTGAATAAAACGATGACTAAATATGCAGTTGGCTATTGGTTAACATTATGGTCCAAATGATGTCAGCAGAAAGGCTATATCATTTATTTTTGAAGAAAAATTACAAAGACAAACCACACTTTTCTTTGGAATAATGTGCACAGATGAATCATTCACACTAAGAGTGTTATTACATGTATTAAGAAAGTAAATTGGGTCTATTTTGATTTTATATTCACTGTAATTGCTGCAATTTTGTGGAGCACTAAAAATTCTAATCTCATTGTACCTGCACAATTACAATAAAGAGCTTGAAGTTCAAACAGAAAGACATGCAAAAGACTGGAAAGGTTGAACTAATTGACTGACTGACTCCCACAAGCTTATTGTAACCGACAGAAAGAAGAGAAACACACCCGTTTCACACACGAACACACACAATTTCTCACACTCTCTCCCCTGAGCACATACACACACATGAACCCCTCCCTGAGTGTATAAACACTCACACACACTGATTGAAGATCGCTCAGCTTGTGTGAAGTGAAACAGGGACGGCGCTCTGTAGAGAGCCGAGAGTGTGAGATTGCTAAACGCTGATATACAGATGTGTGAGTGGAGAGAGAGATACTGAAGTGTGTTGAGAGAATAACAGCTGCTGGGAGGAACACAGGGAGTCCTACATTTTGTGCTTCAGTGGAGAGAAATGTGGTTTAATTAGCAGTAACCTTTTCAGTATCCAGAGACCAGCCCATCACATACACACACAAACACACACCTCACCCACACGGTCGGTAGTTAAAAAGCGGTCATCCTCGGCCACAAGCGCAGAAAGTTTTAATGTGACAACCAGCGGCTGCTGCCGTCAAGGTGAGTCAGTGTTTATGTGCAATTAAAGCATGTCATTTTAATAAATCTGTAACAATGCGCTCACTACTGAGGGAATACACAGATTAGGGGTCACAAAACTTAATTGTGAGAACACGAAGGTTCATTTAAAATATATTATCTGCATAACAATTTGAGTGAGACCTTTAAAAAGAAATTATAAGAAATTTTTTACAATGTCAAACTTGATCATATTCTGCAGCATGATTTGAGATTATCTAAAGAGCATCTTGAGCTTCATTAAAACCAAGAACATTTGATCGTCTGTGCAAAGGAGTTCACATGATGTCACAAATTTACTATTTTAGAAATAGTGAAGAATCAAAACATTTCTTTGTGATAAATGTTTTGAACCCTAAAACTTTGCATATTTCTATGTATAAACTACCTACATGCGTATATAAATTTATTTAACCCTCAACACTGAATATATAAATTCAGTGCTGAAATGTATAAAAATATATTTCAATATATATGACGTTATAATATATTTAATATAAAAAACGTCACGTACAAAAGTTCTTACCCTTTTTCACCTTGTCTTGTGCGGCAGGTTCAGCGTTAAATCAAGTATACGGCAATCCCAAAATCCATCGCAATATCCATCCCAAAATTCCAGCTGCAGAGTTCTGGTTAGATCCACACAAGTGAGTGAATTTGAGAGACAGGTGTGCCCTCAATGTACGAACTGATGATTTCAGTGCATGATCACAAAGACACAGAGAGAGAAAGAGAGAAAGGCAGAGAAGACTGAAGAAACTCTCGAATGAAACCCTTCAAGTCTGATAGAATCAGTGCGCGACACAAATCTCTCTCACTCTTTTAGAAACGGGGTGAAAGAAGGCGCTCCGAAATCTTAGAGGAAGAGTCCCAGGAAGGTTGAAATGATATGTAGTCCATGCCTCAAAGGATCAGAGAGACTCCTAAAAGAGACAGACAAGGGACAGTGAGTCCTTACCCTGAGGCACTCCTAGAAGAAGAAATCAGTGCAGAGCAACCCTAAATCAGCTTTCTGTCTCTCGCACAGACACATTCGAGGTCCTCTCCCATCTTCTTCACATCTTGGGGCTTGTGAACAGTGTTAATCTCTCGCCGTTGTGCTCTGATCTGCAGCTGAAATGTACAGAGCAGGCGAAGCACCTCCCCCACCTCCGCTAATCCGGCCCTCTCTGTGACAACCCCTTTTTGCTGCAGCCAATCAGAGCGAAGGCTCTGCATCCAGGCCTGCCTCCATTCTCTGCCCCCTCTCTCTCATGCACTAACACTGACACATTATACACTAGATAGTCTATTACACTCGACAGACTAATGCACAGAAAAACCCAAAGTCTGGATCCGAAAATGTACAGATGGGGATTTAGCAAAGACTCCCATGTTCAGTTCAAATTTGTGTTGAAGTGAGTCATTTGTTTTTAATGAGCGTTGTTAATTTGAGTCTGAAATGACATGATTGACACCGACAGTTGGCTATGCAATAAAACTGGAAGGAAGAAAAACAAAATATCGACTATGTTTTGCTGATTTTCCAAGATGACATTTACATAGTAGATTTTTGTTTTGCTTTTCTGGAGCGGCGACTGCTAAGAAAATGCAAATATGTATAATTTGGGTACTAATTTGTACAATTTTAGGTACTAATGAGTACCTTTAAGTTACTTATGTGCACCCTTTAGGGCTAAATAAGGTACAGAGGTGTACCTTTTGAAAAACTACCACCCCAGTGAGAGTGTTTGTACCATTTTTATGAGAGTGTAATAATCTCACTTGTTTCTCTACTTGAGTATCACTAACCTCAACAAACTGCTTAGGTTTCCCAAGATACTAGAGTCTGCAATCAAAAGTCACAATTCATTTAAACCAAATAATCTGAGCTGCTATCCATGTTAATTTTATAGCTCTATACTCTCTCACTGTATGTCAACAATTGACTCATTTGTTTCTATTTTTAGTTTTATAAGGGGGGAAAAAGTTGATGACTTCAATAAACATATCTGAGAACATCATTAGGTCTCCTGAGCTATGAACTAGCAACCTCTGAGCAACAAAATTAGCTTCTAGGTAGTTCATCTTCATGCAAATGTGCAGAAACACAATGGTAAAGTGGAACTCATTCCTCATGATACAGTTGGGTACTGAATTCCAACTTTATATCATACAGTTAGGAACTATCTTTATCTACAACTCTAATCCAAGGTAAGGTAAAAGAGTCCCCTAGTGAAAAATAAATATACCAAAATGTATTTATTTCATGCTAAGCATTCTACAAATACATTTACATATTTATGTACTTAATAAAAAATACCCTACAATTGCACTTTTAGTATATTAAACCGGTATACTTAAAGTCTGCTAAATTAGAACAAATAATTTTGTACTTAATGCACCTTAATTGTGTGGATGTAGTGCTAAAATCCAATTAAAGGTATACTGAAGAATATTTGATTGTCCTAAAGTGGAACTATTGCAAGTAAACTTCAGGTACACTTTAAAGATCTTGCATTTAAAGACCAATATTATTCAAAGATCATACAATCCTCACCAATAGTGACATTAAAACACATTTTAGGCTTAATATTAAGAAATGTGCATTGTGCACAAGTAGTGTCACATACACGTAGGGAGCAAGGATC
>JAFVLL020020787.1:0-19570 GCA_021397915.2 Tor tambroides | reverse complement strand
TGAAAAAGACTGGATTTCCTACAGCTTAGCTTTCATATACTCAGGAGAGCAAAGAGGTCTCTATGCACAGCGGAGACACAGGATGTAAAATCCGCGTGATTAGAGACGGCTCCGAGCCAAACAGCTGACAATCAGAGGTGAACTCGGTGCGGGAGCACAAAACGGGACAAGAACGAATGTTTTTGTGTTATTGTGCATGTGAGAGCGTGCATGCATTCATGTGAGTGTCCTTGAGTGTGCAGTGTAATGTAAACTAGAATGCGCTCTCCTAGAAAATGTGTGCATGTGTGTGTGTGTAGAGGAGGAGGCATGCTCTTTGATTGTCACTTCGCTCTTTCAGCGTACCGTGCACTGCATAAAAAAATTCACAACAGACAGTGAATAATTCAGTGCCACAGCAAAGGCTGCTCTCACATGCCAAGTTGTAAAAAAAAGGGGCGCACTGTCACTTTAAATATATGAACAGAAATGAATAATTCTGTGTTTTCTCTCTCCCTCTGGAGCATGCAAGAGCTCTCCGAGAGCGAAAGCTCTTGAGATCGCTGGAGTGTAAACAACCTCAATGTTTCCACTATCACAGACAAGCCATACTGTCCCAAGGGGACCTTTGCCCCCTCATTACAATCCATAAGCGCGTGTGACACGTCTTTCATTCCGGTTGTTTGTGCCTGAATGAGCTCAGAGAGGATTGTGATCGGCATCATTCTTCAAACTTGTCACTGCCGCCTGCATCGTTTCAAAACTATCGCTGCTTATGACCTTCCATTAAACCTCTATAATGGTGCTCTGTGACATGGTCATTATCTCTGGGTCAAAGGGCAAGTGTGGAGTCATGGGAGCTTGATGAGGCAAGGTGCTTACCTTGAGTTCATCAGCGTCATAGAAGCTGACTTGTACGGATGGCACCATCCACGACTGGAACAGAGTGCTGAGGATCTGATTGGCCACTGTATCTGTGATGAAATGAAAGTGTAGTGGGTTTCTCCTGAAAAGAGAGATGTGGACATGTTAGGTTTGCAAAAGTCACTTTTTTATTACTATTTTGGCTGGTTTTATGATTTAATTTGGAATGATCCTGTGGTGCGACAACTAAGGTGACAGTATGCTTATTTGAAATTTTGAATTTTACATTAAAAATATTAAAAATGTAAAATGTTACATTTGAAAATTAGAATTTCAATTTTGGAATTTCAGACTCCATATTTCAAATTCCAAAATTTAAATGTTCAAAATCCAAAAATTAGATATCAAATTTAATACGTTGAATTTAAAATTTCATTTTTGGAATTTGAAAACTAAATTTTGGCATTTGAATTTCATTGGAATTTCACAAATCAAAAAATACATGTAAAATTTTAAATTCAAATGTTAAATCCCAAATTCCAAAAATTAAATGTCAAATTTCAAATGAAACTTTTTTTTTTTTTGAATATGAAATTTTTAATTTTAATTGTGGAATTTTATTTCAAGTCTCAATACATATTTAAAAAATATATAAAATCTACTGGAGAATAGCTAAATTCTTATACACTTTGCATACATAAGATTCCATACACAATGCAGCTTTATATATTGGTGTCAGTGTACTCTTATATTGCTGTTTATTTACTATTAACTTTCCTGTCCTTTGTTCTTACCTGTGGAACAGGATGGATTTGACCAGAGTGACCACGTCCCGACTGGCGTTGTGACCCGCACACACACATGCCACGTGAATCAACTGTGTGTGGAGAGAAAGGCCAAAGTTTCAACATTTTAGCTTTGTCAAGAGATTCATTGTGTGGACTTTAAACATCATCTAACATGCAGCGGCCATCCAGAAAAGAATTTTACACATATGCCACCTTAAAAATTATATGAATATTGATTCAATAAATTCAAAACGTCAGACTACATGATAATGCCAATACTTTCCACAGAACTAACTTTACTTTTCTGAGCCATTATTTGGTTTTAACTAACTGGTGTTGAGTTGAGTTTTAGTGGACATCTTTTGTTTTCATTTTGAACCGTATTTAGTTTTATCATTTAAACATATCGAGCTTGTCTTTGTGAAATGTTAAGTGAAATCTTTCACAAACAATTTTCCACAAGTGTGATTTAAATGCTCTTTGGGGCCGCTGTATGCTCCTCTAAAGATTTGTTCTCACATTTTACGGGACCTAATATGTCATCTAACCTCACACTTCTCGGCGGTGGGTGAGCGAGAACACTCGCTGTGATTGGCCCGTTCCTCGGCTGTGTTCTCCACGTCTTCTGGACCGGTGTCTGCCGATGCCACCCACTGCTGGTTGCCATAGTTCCCCTCAGCAGGCTGGGCAGCCAGGCCCTGCGATTGGCTCAGCTGGAGGCGGATCTGCCGGTTCTCTTCCTCCACCTCTCGAACCCGCGATGCCAGGACGTCCCGTTCCAGCAGCCTTGCTTCTGTGGATTCCACCAAGCATGCGGAGAGGAGCAGGGAACGCCCGTCTGATACGGCACAACAGATTTAATTTAATACGAGTGATCTTGACAGATTACACCCCAGAGATGGATGGCTGAGAGGTAAGGAAATAGGAAGCTCGAGGTGAATTTGCACAGAGACAATATACGTGAATGTCATTCAGATTTAAGACAGACTCCAAGAGTATCTCAATCTACACGTTGCTTCTCTGCTGGAATGATTAAAGTAGCAGAAAATTGGGTGTGATCAGGGAGAACACAGTAACAGGCATTGAATTTATCGTAACGATTTGATGGATTTTCTTGCATTGCGCTCATGTATAAGCGACTGCAGATCACTCATCCCTGTTAACCAGAGTTGCGAACCATCTTACTGAGCGTAACCATGTCGTTTCTCATCCATTGTCCATTAGCATTCACATTCATCTCAGGCAGTTGGGAACAGGGCCCCTGGAAGTATGTGATGTGTAATCTACATCTTTGCTTATGGGCCCTCAGTTCTGCCACCAGGCTGTTTTGAGCCACTCACCTGAGCCATAAATGCCATGTGATTAATGACTCTAGAGCCACAAGAAAATGACATGCCCTGATTGGCTGACGACAACACAAGAACACTCACAGTTCCTTTACTAGCGTCTATCCTAAGCTATGAAGTCAAAGGCAGCAAAAGTCCATTTCATGCTTTTATGCGCCCTCCAGAAACTATATAATCTGTAATTATGATGTTATTCTACAAAAACACTAATGTACTATTAATAAAAACACAGGAAAGGGCAGGAAGTGAACTCCACAAAGACAAATAAATACCTCCTTTTTAAAATGCCAACCCCGTTACTAGGATGTTTTATAGTAGACCGTTAATAGAAAATCTTTTTTTTTTTTTTTTTAAAAAGACTCGAAGACCTGCCTACTGTCCAACACAATATTTGATTTATATATATATATATATATATATATATATATATATATACACATTTTATATATATATATATATATATATATAAATATATAAAATGACTTTGATTTAGATTATTTTACTATATAAATTTGCTAATTGTATTACATTTTAGTCATCCTGCGGCCCTATTGGAAATGTGCTGAGGCCCCCCAGTGGGCCCTGGACCTCTGATGTAGTATCAAGACTTGAACAAGACTAGTAATGTCCAACTAAACTGTAAAAGGGCCAATGTTTTTACCTTACCGGTCCTGAATACTTATTGGTCAATATAATTTTATATTAATTCAAAAATCCACAATATAGTTAAATCTCTGATGGGAACAACTGGTTCAGCTGTTCAATGATTATATATTATACCACAAGTTTTCCAAAACGGGGATCATTATTAATAATAGTAACTGTCATTATTAATAACATTAACTGTGAACATGCAAATATGCTGTTAAATTACTGAATACTAACTTAAATAGCAGGGAAACTTCAATTAAATAGTTTAGGTCGACGGTCCCTGTTACAGCAGAAGGACACCAATTTTAAATGAATTGGTTTAAAAAATAAACCAAAATGTGTGTCCTTAATATATTTTATTAGTAACGCACTATAAAAGCAACCACTTTTATACAGGCCATGTATTAACACTTCAAGGCATTCTTCGAAAGAACCTTGTTTTAAAAACCACCTCTCCAACACAAACAATGGCCCACAAAATGCTTTTGAAGTTCAGAAATATATCTCCAACATTTTTTTCTGAAAAAAAAAAAAAAGATAAGTCTTAAACACTTCTAATCTTACGAATACTGCTGATCATGCTCTGATAATCTTCCTTTCTGTGTGCTGCACAGGTCTATGTGTGCATTTCTCATGATAGGGATGGATGTGTTCACATGCCAGATAGAGAGTGAGAGAATGCACTTTTATAATGATTAGCTTTCTAAGATCTGGCAGCAGATCAGTTGTGTTATCAGCACTCCACAGCGTTATTGTGCGCCTCTGAGGATGACAAACCCATCAGATGAGGATTTTAGCACACAAACCGAGATAAGACTATGACTGACAGTCTCAACACCCAAGTCAACCCAGCCTGAAAGGAAAACTCTTTGTTGGTCCAGCCTTTACATCAGAACACAGAAAAATAGGCCAGCGTCTGTCTCACAGAGATCGTTTCTTTCCAGAAATCTGAAGATCTGACGATAAGCGTCTTGATACTCACTTTCCGAGTTCCCCACGAGCAGGTAAAGCCAGGTGAACAGGATGACGAAACTCAGAGACACCACCAGCAACTTCAGCTTCCCTCGGCAGGGGCAGAGCATCCTGGGATTGTGGAGGACTGGGCGGGGGAGGGGATGGAGCGATCAGGTTGGACTTGCTCTAGCGCTGGTCTCCTGCAGCATCCTCTCTTCTGGAGGAGAGAAAGACAGAGAGAGGTAATTTGTTAGTAGTGCACAGGCCCATTGAGAATCTGAATCGCCATGCATTTGGTACAGCTGAGCTTTTTGCTTCCACTGCTCCATGCAGGTTTGTTTGCAGGTTTGTTATTTTTTTGGGATCCCATGCATAAGATGTCTCCACTGCCTGACAGATATCACTGACATAAGTGGCATGCGTATGTGACAGCCCTAGACTCTGTAAATAAAAAAGCAAGAAAATTAAGAAACACCCTCAGCCTATCAGTCATTTTGTGGTTGATATTAGGAAACTGGTGTTAACAGTGATGAATCCAAAGGAGTTTTGCAGGTAACATACAATAATATTTTAAGGTTTCACCCAACTGTGACTAAATTTACTGTACTTAATAATAAAATATACTAGCTTTCTCTCACACTGAGAAATAGAGCATACAAAGTGTCAAACTTGGTTTAAAATAAAAAATACACTACCTGTTTGGAATAATTAATATTATATTTGTTTGAAAGGAGTCTCTTATGTTCACCATTTATTTGTTTAAAAATACAATAATATAGTGAGATAGTCTACTTTAATATATTTTAAAATGTAATTTATTTCTAGTGATCACAACGCTGAATTTTCAGCATCATTACTCCAGTCTTCAGTGTCACATGATCCTTCAGAAATCATTCTAATATGCTGATTTGCTGCTCAATTATTAATAATATTTTATTATTATTATTAGTGATGAAAACAGTTTTTGTTGCTTAATATATTTGTTGAAACTGTGATAATTTGTTTCAGGATTCTTGGATGAATAGAAAGTTCAATGAACAGCAATCAAAAATATTAAGCAGCTAAAAACACTGTCAATAATAAGAAGTGTTTCTTCAGCAACAAAAAAGCATGTTAGAATATAAATGTATTTATATACAATTGTATTCTTGGTATAAATGTATTTATTACAATTAAATATGAATAAGAATTAAAAATCCTGTAAATAACATGTATTTCACTGTGCATTCTACCAAAAGTTTTATTTATTTAATTTTATTTTTTTCAGGTAACTTCAGTTATGTGCTTCGTGTGGTAACATCAAATTGATTCAAAAATATAATTTTTCATGGGTTAGATAAAGTAGAAATAGATCTTTGAAAGAACCAAGCTGCAGTGTGTAATTTCTTCACTACTGTCACTAAACTAACTGAAACAATGAAGACACTCCCTTGTCTGCCATTGGTCAAAAAACAGATAGGCCCGCCTTGAACTCATACCATTGGTTGAGTCTCTGTTGCTATGTTGGGCTCCTCAGTGTTCTTAAATATATTAAATATTTAGGCTAATTATATTATGTCTTGAGCTGCAATTACAAAAAACAAACAAAATAAAACAAAACAAAACAAAACATCAGTACAGAAAATCTGATAATATATCACCGAAAATTCACAAATACTGCTTTCATCAAAGCTTCTAAACACAAATATATAATGCATTCAACCGACCTATAAAAGCTTCAGTACAGCAAGACAGATATTGGTATAATAACAAATATTGATTCAGTGTTGTTTTTCCATCTTTGTGCAGCATTGTGTCTGCATTAAAAGCATTACAGGGCTCCGGCCTCACTAAACTCCTGGCTTGCGGCTGTCCAGAGTAACTCTCTGTAAGCCTCTCCGCACGCCACTTTACGGCACGCATTCATGTCTGTGTTCACGCCACGTGGGCTACACGACAGCCATTGTTGTTTACACCACTCTTAATTAAAGAGCGAGCCGTGGGAGGCTCTCCATCACCCCAGTAGACGCAGATTAACGACAGAAAAAAGAGAACGAGGGAGAGGGAGTGGGAGAAAGGAGACAGTAGAGAGACAAAATTGTCTTTGTTTTATTATGAGCTTAATTAATCATGCCTCAGTATAATTAGACATATGCCTGCAGGAAGCAAGATTGGATGCTGACAATAAAATAAATAAATAAAATAAATAAATAATTATATATATAATGTATATATATATATATATATATATATATATATATATATACACACACACATACATACACACACACACATATACATCTTGACAGAGAGTGTGCTGTTTTTGAGATTATTACCTTTTGCCTCATGGGAATTCATGACTGCGTTGACTTTCATATGTTTATTAATGACTGCTTCACTCACACAACTGCAGTTCTAGGCTTTTTATTTGCATTTTTGGTTTTATTTTGCATGCCACACTGTGCAAGACATGCTATTCTAACATTTTAAAACACCATAAAATGAAATATATATATACTGAATTTAATATATAATGTATATAAGCTTTGTGATTATTAAATTCTAGTGTAAACCTAAAAGATACTTAAAATGGTAACATCTAAATTAACTGGGTTTATTATAGTCAAAAATATTATGGTAACACTTTAGTATAGGGACCAATTCTCACTATTAACTAGCTGCTTATTAGCATTCCTATTAATAACATATTGGCTGTTAATTAGTACTTATAAAGTACATATTCTGCATGACAATATTCTACATCCCTAATCCTACCCAATACCTAAATTTAACATCTACCTTACTAACTATTAATAAGCAGCGAATTAGGAGTGTATTGAGGCAAAACTCATAGTTAATGGTTTGTTAATAGTGAGAATTGGACCTCAGAATAAGGTGTGACCAATATTATTTAACATAAAAAAACTATATACGTTATTTATAGTAACAAAACAATTTTTATGGTTTACATGAGGTGAAAATAGCTCTTTAAGGTAAGAATTGCAGGTTAACACTTTGCAGTATACATTATATCAACTTAAATAATAACAGACTATAGTTTCCATAGTTATAATATAAATATATATATATATATATATATATATATATGGTGTTAGCAAAAGTTTTAGCAAGTAAAAGTTAACTATTTAAGATGTAAAGTCTATTCCTCTGTGAAAACAAATCAAAATATCGATGACTCACCCTGCACTCACTTATTTCGTCCAATCAAATGCTCTCTATAATAATGCCCCACCCTCTAATACCTCCGTCTGTGACTAGCAACTGAAAGTCCTGAGTTTAAAATGGTGAAGTCGTGACGTATTGTCAAGTATGGTGACCCATACTCGAAATTGGTGCTCTGCATTTAACCCATCCAAGTGCACACACACAACAGTGAGTAGTGAACAAATGCACACACACACACACACACACAGAGCAGTGGGCAGCCATTGCTCCAGCGCCTGGGGAGCAATTAGGGGCTTGGGTGGTTTGAGCTCATGGCACTCCAGGCTTGAGCTGAGGTGGAGAGAGCGCTGTACATTCACTCCCCCCACCTACAATTCCTGCCGGCCCGAGACTCAAACTCGCAACCTTTCGATTATGAGTCCGACTCTCTAACCATTAGGCCACGACTTCCCCCAAAATGGTCCAAGTAAGCTTACAAACATACCCTAAAATCGGCCTTCAATGAATAATTTAGCCAAAGATTCTAATTCATTCATCAAAATATGCAAACATAGTCAAAATGTTGTTTAAATGTATATTTTAGGCTTCATAAAATGCTAGCCAGACAAGTTCAAAATCTTAATTTCCACCATAGAATTAAACACAATACAAAAGCCAAAAAAAAGACATACAGGATTGAAATAGTCTGACAGAATGAACTAACACTTTAATCAGTGAGCGCTAGCGCCAACAGCTGCTTTTTTGTACTGCATAAAACCCATTTTAATGCTAGTGGAAAGTGACTGTAGTCGGTGTGTTTGTTTGTATGCGTGCGTTTTGTTTGTCTGTTGAGCTGTCCTGTGTGGTCACCGCTGTAACTGTTTGATAAATGTTGTCCTTCATCACCTGACTCTGCTGACACCAGCCTTTGTTTGTTTGTTAGTCGTCTCTCATGTGTGGCTCTCTTGAACTCTCAAGGCCGTCCTGAGCTCTCCACCACTCGTTACCAGATTACATCCGCCCACACACACACACACACATACACATTTGCCACGGCTGCAAAACACTCTCTCAAACTTTAGGGATGAATGCCAAGTATGTGCGGCTGGTGGGAAAAAGTGAAAAGAAGAAAAGGTGCAGAATGATTTCATGTGAACTACAAAAGTGAGTCCAGTATGTAAGTCTATTCTTCTTGAGTCACTAAGACACTACACGAGTTAGAATAAAGCATAAACGAACATGGTGGGTCTTTATAAACAGACTGCAGTCCTGTAGACACACAGTCGACCTTCATTAATGGACCTTGTGAAACGTAACCTCAAGCAATTAACCCACAGAAGAGGCAGCCGTTTCTGGAGTGCATTCCACAGCCTTTTTAAAACCAACAACACCGCTAAAAACTTCTCTTCATTACACAGACAAAATTCACACTGACAGGGATACAGAGAGGTTAACTGGAAAAAAATTACTGACTGTCTCCTTCAGTCGTACATAATGTTTAACTCAGTCACCCACAATCCACCAATGGCACAATGTGGCTCTTTCGGTCTTTTGTAAACTGCGTCATCATCCATCAAATATCTCCATGGGTCAATTACATGACCCATTTTTTGTTTCCAGATCTTCTAATATATATATATTTTTTAATGTTATTCATACAGACTATAAAAGGCACATATTGCATAATCAACATCAATTTCTGAACAAAAAGCCTGGTAGGATTTTCATAAAACTGCACTCTTAAAAATAAAAATAAATGTTCTTCATTGGAAGGCGTTAAAGTTTCCATGAAGAACCTTTAAGATCAATGAAACCTTTTGATTGCACAAAATGTTCTTTTATAGCGGAAAAGGGTTCTTCTGTGGCATCACTGTGATTCCACTTTTGGAAACTTTGATTTTAAAAGCGTGGAACTAAAAAAAAGGCAAATTAATACTAATTAATATTAATATTTTATTATTTCTTAAAAAGAATAAAACTATTTGAATGAACACTTCTGTCCATTAAATCTGAGATATTTTGTTGTCATTAGTCAAGAAAACCATGAAACAAAAAATGATTACGAAGACCCGTATGCACACTAACTGTGTGCCATGGTCAATAAATATCTCAAAAAATGATTGGAAATGATTGGAAAAAAACAAATAATTTCACCTTGAAAAGATTAAGATGTATACATCCATTAATATTGTGAAGAAAAATATGCTATTTGTTTTTACTTGACAGTTAGACCACTTGAAATATTTAATAAACAATCTTTTTAAAATGTTTTTAAATGTTTGTAATGTTTTTTTTCAAAAACTTATGTAACTGACATCACCACCAAGATTACATTTGAAGAACTTTGCATGTACATGGCCTTAAGCTGCAACAGCGATATAATAAAAGACGCCAAAGCTCAATAATGATATGTATTAATGACAAAAATCTGAATAAACTATTTGTATAGTTAATTAGCCTGCGGCTGTTGACGGTTGCCAAGCAACATGGCATATTAGCACGTTAATATAAAACACACACCCACAGGTGGGCATAAATCATCTATTTTACAGCACTTTGAATCTTGCTCATCCATTAACATTTACCAGCCTTATAAACTTTATTTTTCTTCTTATTACATTGGACATCTGTGTTTTGTCATTGACTCCTATTTATGAAGGAACATGACTAAGAGAAGGTGATTCCACTCCCAAAACGCCCTGACAAATACAGTCAAATCTGGATTATTATGGGCGCACACACAGGCTAAACTCTGATACAAAATCCAATTCATTCAAAACTCTGATACAAAAAGACAACTTTTGGCTGTTTCCTTCTTCATGGTGTGATTGGACACATCTACCTGACCGCACACCTAATTACATTTAAATCTTTTTCTCTCACCAGATTCCCTTCTCCTCCTCTCCTGTGATTTCAGACTTCACAGGCCTCCTGGTGGTGGACGTCCAGCACTAAAGGTCAGCTGGTCGTAAATTCAAACAGCCAGGTCCCCACTCTGTGCCCCCTTGCAGTTAGAGAACGTCTTTCAACTGCTGCCAGCACTGGAGTCATCAGAACACAGTTAATTACCCTTCTCACCCTCATTACACCCAGTTGGTTCTAAAACTGGAAATAATACATATGCTAAATCAAAGGGATTGCACTGGACTGTACACCCTTAAAAATAAAGGTTCCAAAGGAAGTTTTCACAGCTACGCAGAGAAAAGCCATTTTTAGTTCCTTTTTCCACTTAAAAGAACCTTTTGTGGAATGGAAAAGTGCCATGGATGATTCTTCATGGAACCATTGATTTGTAGCTTTATTTCTAAGAGTGTATTAAATTCACTCAATGTATAATGTGTGTTAAATATGTTCAATGTAAATTTAAAACAATGTTATTACTCAAAAAATAGTGTGAGATTCAACGCAACAACCAGTAATGTTCATCTGACTCATCCCTCTCCCATTATATTTCCAGTCCATCATGATTACTGAATAATCATTCAATTAAAAAATTACAGAGATTGCACTCACAAGGAGAAATTTCTAGCTAATAAAACATATTAGTGGTCGGCATAACATTGAAAATGCAGGACTTTTTCATAATTTTAAAGATGTCTATTTTTTGTTAAAATACCTTCTCAAATAATTTTCTTTAGATTGCTCATGGCGCAGAAATGACTCACTTCACCTCATATTTAGGGTTCTTCCATAAGAATCCCAATCTAAAACCTCATAAATCTTGAGGTGCAGTAGATGAAAATATCCAGACTTGTTTGCTGAAGTATAATAGATGTGGCATCTGTTTTGAGGACCCAGAAGGGGGAAAGTCTCCTCTGTTTGCATTGGCACGGGTAAGCTGAAACCTGTCTTTTCCATAGCTGGCGGTCTGATCAGTGGCACATAAATCTCTCTGTTCATAACTCTCATCTACTGCTTGTTAATATTCTCCGAATAGAGAGAGTAAGGAGAAACCACGGATGACACAACACCACCTCAGGGCTCTTCTCTAATGCTTATGGGAGTAGAACGGCACAAATGCTTTAGAGCTGAGGTCACATTGGGTTTTAACTCTCACTTTTGTGTCTTATATTACAAAACCTGCCTATTCTTGCTCAGACTGAACACTAAAATGCCACCTCAGCCAAATCTGTATTGCCCGGTCAATCTTTCCAAACAGGAAATGCATGCAGTTTATGGCTTTGGTTTAAGATGCTTTTTAATAGGTCACTTTGCAGAGGATCTTTATGACACAGGGCTTTTAAGAGGTGAAAGGCCTCCACCCAAATCCATTAAAAACAGAGAAAGAGTGATAGTGAAAGTAAAAAAGGAAAGAAAGCAAGAGAGAAGGAAAGAGCCGGGTCAGGGTGGGCTAGCTGGCAGCTTTCATCAGAATCTTTAGCTGAACAAGCAACGAGCCTCGCAATCCTGCTCTACAGGGACAGGTGCCCTAGTAAAACAGGAATTACTGAGGTTGTGTAGTAGAGGGAGGTGAAATACTATACATAACACTCAGCCCCCGCTGGCTTTTATAGCCTACATACTCATCTCATCTGCAGTAGGGCAGCACACATTAAACCAGCGAACCCCTTTTAGTGCACTCCAGAATTGATCAGGGTGAACAAACTGTCCATATGCCCTCTTATCTGAACATTACACTTATCAACCTATAGAAGTTCAATGAATGTGTAAAAGGACACTCTGGCAGTCCTGGAACAGCTTACATACCCTCTATACGTCCATTTAGATGCCTAATTTGTAGAAAATGCAAAAATGTGTGTAAAATAGTGTTTTGTAATGGTTGCAGGGCAGGGTAGGATTGTACCAGTTGTTCATAGGTCACACTTACAACTGTGTATTTTTCAGCATAAAGCTGAGATAGATTAATAACTTCCTTTAAACTTCGGTCCTTGAATCTGATTGGCCTGAGCAGCGTTCCAGGAGTGACTCTTTAACTGACTCTTTCAGCAGGTCACAATGTTATGCCAGTAGGTGGCGACAAGCAACCATCTTTATCAGTGAGTCATTTGAATCACTCACTCAACCAGTTTGTTCAAAAACACTGATTATGGAGCTAAAGAAACGACTGGCTGCATCCAAAATCGCATACCTTCCTACTATATAGTAGACGAAAAACAATTCACAGTATTGATAAAACAGTGAGCAAAAAGCAGAATTTTGAAATGTCCATTCAATGGACACCATAGGTCCCATGACAATGAGAATGACCAATTTAGTAGATCCAGATTGCATTCATACTACACACATTCATACTGTATAGACTGTAGAAAATAATTACTTATTAAAAAGAAGTACCTGCACCTAGAGTGTGAGATTTCAGGGAGTCATTGAATCATTCATATGATTTGTTTAAAAATGCTGATTCATTCAATAATGAGTCGGCTATCACTGAATCATTCAGTCATTCAAAGCTGATCTTTGTAGAGTGAAATTAGTGACAGAGTGACTCATTGAATCATTCACTCAACTGATTCATTAAAAATACTGATTCTTTCGGTAACAAAACATCACTACTGTGTTTTATGGCTTGGAATTACTCTTCTTGGCAATAGTAAGTATAGTAAATAGCATATTAATCAATATTACCTTTATGTACATTGAAGTTGTATAAAAGCAATATCACACTCACAATCAAGGTTATAAACTGTCACCATTGTGCTCTTGAGCAAAGCATTTAGACTAACCCCATGTTACAGTGGGATTGTTCTTGTGACAACTGTATTAAACATCTGCTACATAATTTAGATGAATATTTCACCTATTCATCTCTGTCTTTGTCATGTTCTCTTGGTGGAGAGCACAGGTGGGACCAGAGCTCCACTGCTGCTGTCTGTCACAGTATGATAATGCCATTAAAATGGAAAGGAATCTCCATGGAGAAGGCCTGGAATTACAGCGGCGTTACCCTTTTAAATGAGGGACATTGTAATCGCAAATATAATCAGGGACAAGATCTCTTTGATTAAAGCACAATCACTTCAGTGCTGCCCGCACACACAGTGTTTCACGGGCAGTTCTTAATTTCCAGTGTCTAACTAGGAAGCTTTTCTAACATTTTAATCAGGCAATAAAACACTGCCTTCTAAGATACCTTGTTCATAGGGTTGCCCAGTATATTTGTACCATATCAGTTACTGGCTGATATTAGAGATTTTTTAATTTACACGTATCAATATCAGATTTTAGATCACCTTTGCCTTCATCTAACAGTCACTTAAAGTTAGAAAACATGAATAATATAATAATTATTAATAATAATTTAGCACTGTTAAATTAATCTTTGGTAAATCAATCAAAATTAATAAAAATGTTCATACTGTACATGACAATGTTGTGACGCATAAACTCATTTGTAGCATTTAAAACAAATCACTTTAGGTTTTTATGTTACAAAATAATATAAGTATCTATAGTGGCATCCCATTTGATTTGACAGCTCCAAAATGCATTGCAATGAGTATGTGTGTATATTGGGTTCTTCTTCTTAAAAAAAAGTAAATAAATAAATAAAACCTAAAATAAAATTGAATAAATAAATGAATGAATAAATAAAAAATAAATAAAAATGCATTCTTTTCCATTTTGTTGCACTCCATCTAGCTGTTTTTGAACACAAAGGCCTTTAAGTGAGTTGCTGCCAAAGCAGAGTGTTTCAGTCCGTCACTTTTGAGATTTTATTTTGGTTAGAAGGCAGCTGACAGCAGACAGCGAGTATGCACCGGACCAATTATTTGTATTTTGTAAAATTAGTCATATTGCCTCTTCTCTCTAAGCACAGATTTGTTAGATGCTGGCTTAATACAACACCACAAAACAGGGACATGCCAAGCGTCTGATCATTAGTGCCCTGAACTAACAACAGAAAATCTCTAGGCGTGTGTGAACTTCAAAAGGTTTGAAGACTGAACCGCACCGACTCAGGTTTGAAATGTCTCTTTCCATCTTAAAGCCACCAGAGGAGAACTGACAGCCATTAAGAACTTCTCTCCAGTGGCTTTGCAGCAAGGGATCTTGGGATATATCACTCATAAAGTCTCAGTGTACGAGTCCGTCCCCCCGGTCTGATACTCAGTGCATTAGGGGGCTAATCTTCAAAAACACTGCTCTCGCCCTCCCTTGCTCAGTCCCTCTCTTTCCACTTAATATCTCCTCACATGCTGCAGTTGTCCCTTTTGAGGCCTGAAATCCGGCTAATCTTTGTCTCTTCCAAGCCAGGAAACCAAATCAGCTTCTATCTCTTAGTGTCTTATAGTCAAAAAAACCACAAAGCCTCAATCATACGTCTGTGTGTGAGCGTGAGAGAGAGATACAGATACAGACAGAGTGATAGATGATAATGAGAAAGAAAGAGCTGCCATCCATGAGACAACCAGTACTTTAAAAAGACTTGTGCTTTAGTTGTGCATCGCCAAGTCACATGGCGCTGAGCAGAACTTCCCAAACTTATCAATCCTGTGGAGATGATTTTTAAATCACTGACAGAAACTTTAAAGATGGATAGAAGCAGCAACTCAATGCATTTAGGCATGCAGATATGATCAAGAAAATCTGCTGAAGTTCAAACCAAGCATCAGAATAGGGAAGAAAGGTGATTTAAGTGATTTAAGTGACTTTGAACGTGGCATGGTTGCTGGTGCCAGACGGGGTGGTCTGAGTAGTTCAGAAACCGCTGATCAGCTGGGATCTTCATGCACAGGCATCTCTAGGGTTTACAGAGAATGGTCTGAAAAAGAGAAAGTATCCAGCGAGTGGCAGTTCTGTGGGCAAAAATGCCTTGTTGATGCCAGAGGTCAGAGGAGAACGGCCAGACTGGTTCAAGCTGATAGAAAGGCAACAGTAACTCAAATAAGCACTCGTTAATAACCGTGGTATGCAAAAGAGGATCTCTGAATGCACAGCACATCAAACCTTGAAGCAGATGGGCCACAGCAGCAGAAGCAACACCGGGTGACACTCCTGTCAGCTAAGGCTCACCAAAATTGGACAATAGAAGATTGGGAAAAGATTTCCCGGTCTGATGAGTCTCGATTTCTGCTGCGACATTCGGATGGTTGGGTCAGAATTGGGCGTAAACAACATGAAAGCATGGATCTATTATGTCTTGTATCAACAGTTCAGGCTGCTGCTGGAGTAATGGTGCAGGGATGTTTTCTTGGCACACTTTGGGCCCCTTAGTACCAATTGAGCATCATTTAAACGCTACAGAGTTTTGTTGCTGACCATGTCCATCCCTTTATGACCACAGTGTACCCACATTGTGATGGCTAGTTCCAGCAGGACAACACACCATGTCACAAAGCTTTTTAATTGGTTCCATCTTCAACTTTAAATGGCCAATCTACACTTGAAGCAAGGAACTACTATAAATAATCACTATTATTATACATATATAATCAGCTCATCTGTCTGTGAACCCATGACCTTGGCATTACTAGTGCCATGCTTTACCAGTTGAACTAATAGGTGTAATCTAGTTTATGGTTTCATAACGTGAGGACTTTAACATGCATGCACTCATAAAATATCAAATATCAACACGTATTCAGCAACATCTGAGGAATGACCGTCACCAGTAGAGTGTGACCGTTAGCTGTTTATAACAAAGGTTAGGAATTTCCTTGCGAAATCAGGTTAGCAGCGGTGTGAGAGTATGGCGACTGTGAAATTTAACTTGAGACGATAAGACACATGATTGATCAATAGATCAGTAACAACCGACTCATTTTTAAGGTAGTGCGAACGCCAATGCTGATTTGTGTCTCAAAAAACATTTCTTATTAGTATCAATGTTGTAAACAGGTTTTCATATTTTATGGAAACTGTGAAACTTTTTTTTCAGGATTCTTTGATGAATAGGACATTCAAAAGAACAGCATTTATTTGATACAAAAATCTTTTGGAATATTATAAATGCCTTACTGTTACTTTATAGCCTATATCAATTTAACGCATCCTAGTATTAATTGCGACAAATCTTACTGACCTCAAACATTTAAACAGTAGTGTATTATGGAAACAAATTGCAAAAATATTTAGTCTACTGTGTCAGGTTTTGTCTACTACTACTAAGTTATCTAGAGGTCATGAATTACTGTTATTTTTCTTCATATTACTCAAGGACTTTGTTTGGTCAAGATGTGTTATGTTTTTGTTATGACTTATCTTTCTCATGGTCTCAAGAAAACAAGCCAAAAAAATAATGTTCAACCTCTGTGGGCTTCAGTATGTTTGGAAACACTCATTATTTTTGGATTGTGTTTGGAGCCACTATGAACTTGAATCTCTGTACTGTTCAAGGATGCGGCCCTTGTCTGGCAAACTAATCAGCGCTGCATATTCCTCCCAGCTTCAGTCCCGTACTGAAAATCAATGACTCCAGTTAAAGATGTCCATTCATTTAGCCCATTCATTCATTTTTTCGCCTGCATGGACGCAACATCAGAAGTGCCTGAAAGGAACATTGATCAGCTCTGAAGGGTTCATCAGCTAACAGCTCTTTCCACAAAAAGCTCCTTTTCAGTTTTAAAAGTATCTAAACTACAAAACAACAGATGAGAGGGGGCATTTCAGATCAATTTTAGATGAGCTAAGCTGACTAAGTACAGAAGAAGTACATCTTAAGTGATAAAGATGAGCTTCCTGTGAAATGTTTTCTATTAGAAGTTCTGTTCCGCACAGCGAGGAAATCCAGGCTGACCTCAAAGCTCTTTTTAAATGAAACAAGCCAGTGTGAAGTCACATGACAGAAGTCCACACAGCTAATGACAATTAAAATGTAAATCATTAAGCCATTGTCTGAACCTTTACCATTCAAATGGTTACACAGGCCGACAGGGTAAAAGACTAACCTGCTTTCATCACCAAGTAATCGCATGCATGCATGCACACACACTTACATAGCTATTTAAATAAGGTTATACTATAGATTTTATATTATTTGTAAGATTTATCTAATAATACTGTCCCTGGCCTAAAGTAACCCAACCCCCTCAGACACACAAAGGACCTCACCTCGGCAAACACCACACACCCATTAGACAGCAAATATACACACACACACACACACACACACACTGCTGTACTGCTGTAAAGCCCAAGTATCTCTGCACCACAAAAACACAGCAACTTTTACACAGAGGAGAAAAAGAAAAAAAAAAGTGGGACAATACCTCACGCTACAATGGAAGACAGACTCATATCACCAGGGAGAAAAACAGAGTAAGAAAAAGGAGCCACACACACAAAGCCTGCATTCAGAGTGCTGAAAGTGGGAGAAAGAACACACTTATCTTCACCTCTGCTCAGCGCCAAGGCCGGCTCTCCTTCTCCCTCTCTTTCTCGCTTTCTCTTCTTCTGTCCGGCACGCTTTGACGATGGTCTGACAGCTGAATGATGTTACAGCGCCCGACATGCATGAGATTTTGGGCTGATATGAATCGCTAGTGGCAAATTTTGAACTGCTCTACCTGTATCAGTTTATGTGTGTCTGAGAGGGAAGGAGGAAAAAACTCCTCCCTCTTTCCCTCCACCTCTCTGCAAGCGTGCCACAGCAGGTTTATGTCTCGTGTTCGGATCAAAGCCACCTCTCGGCCTCTCTCTTTTGCTCTGTCTTTCTCCAAATCTCTCTTTACGCTCTAAAGTATAAAGTACATGGCAAGACTTTGCCATGACAGAAGAACCTTCAGCCTGTCTTTAAGCCTCTGCTACACCTGATTTACTAAATGCCCTGACCTCCGCTGGCTCATTCACTCTCACTCCGTTCCTCCTTCTCTTCCTTTATTGAAAGATGACTGGCATGGAGTTTAGGAGAAGGGGGGAGGGTGTCACCTTCCAAATAACTGTTGCTGCATGACAAAAGATGGGTTGTGCAGGAATGCAGGAGTCTGGGAAGCTTCGCCTCTCCGCTGACCAGCAACATGATCCTGCGGCACAGATTGTCACACGCATGCGCTCGCAGACGGCAGCTCCAGACGAGTGTAATCAAGCATTCTTATCAGACAATGAAACGGCTTGTTTTGTCATTCAGATTTCTACAGGCTCTCATTAGAAGCTCTTATCGCAGCGGACGAGCTGGAGAGTCTCTTAATGGATCACATCATCTCTACGCTCTGCTCCGTATCACTAAGAGAATTACTGTTTCAATGATTTACACACTTCCTGTGAACTTACACTGTAGGGTTCAACAATATTTGGTATCCCAAAAGAACAAATTGGACAAGATAATATGGAATCAAATTGTTCTTGGTTTTATTTTGCAGTCTATTAATGTATGTTAATCTAAAGGCCCCTTCACATGACTTATGCCACAGTTTTAACACAGCGCTCAACATATTCTTTGACCTCCACATGGAAAAGGCTGCAAATAATGTCACGGAGGGGCGATTTACGTGGATCCTAGGTTGAACATTCACCGTTTCACAGAGAAAACGTCATGGTGAAAGAGTATTGAGGGGAAAGCATAACTATGGAGCCCATAAGGAGACATGGTGAAGAAAAAAATGTGATTATTTCAGTGTGTTTGCCCCAAGAAACTTTGCATTTGCTTGCAAAACTTGAATTTCACTGAGAAACTTTTGTGTTCTCTAGCAAAAGCATTGAAATACAGTGCCCTCCACTAATATTGGCACCCTTGGTAAATATGAGCAAAGGCGGCTGTGAAAATAAATCTGCATTGTTGATCCTTTTGATCTTTCATTCAAAAAAATTCACAAAATTCTAACCTATCATTGAAGTAAAACAATTGAATGTGGGGGGAAAATCTCATGATGAAATAAATGTTTTTCTCCAATACATGTTGGCCACAATTATTGGCACCCCTAGAAATTCTTATGAGTAAAATATCTC
>JAFVLL020020786.1:0-19806 GCA_021397915.2 Tor tambroides | reverse complement strand
TGGCCTCTGGTGTAATTGGAGCTGCTAGCTCGGTGCCCTGAAGCGGAGGACCGGCAGGGGACAGCCGAACTAGCTGCTCTTGAGGGCTCTGGGGAGAGACGGACACCGTGTAATGCGGTGCTACCCTTTCTTCCCCAGCAGGGGGCGCCTTCAGTGGTCCTGACCCATAACCGTCAGGACCGCTTCGTCGGGGGCTTCTTCGAGTGAAGCACGAGCCCTCAGGTCGGGCCTCGCCTTAGAAGGCCATGACTTAGAGCATCGCCAATCTCGGTCCCGTTGCAGGGGAGCGCGAGTGGCGACACTCACCTTCTGTACCTCACGGTATGAGGAACTGGTACTCGGCTGGGGCTGCTCCCACCCAGCAACCCCTAGAGCTAGCGAGCAGCGAGGGAGAAACCGCTGGAACGCCGCCGCCTGTTTACGAGCCTCCTGGTATCTGTCGACGACGGAGTTGATGGCATCACCGAACAGACCAGAAGGCGCAAGTCGGTCACAACGCACGTGCTTTTATGCTTCCTGGTCGATTACGTCACCCCGCCCGTGACGTCACGCCCTTCCATTGGACTGATTACACATGAGATTCAGAGCTGGTCACGCTGAAGACGTTCCCAAAGCGTTTTCGGACGCAGCTCGAGTTCCTGAAGAGGAACTATGTTTTTGCATAGTAACTCTACACACAAACATCAAATGATTAGCCATATACGTCCCAAACTACACACAAATATGACAGATGTAAAACACTTGTAAATCTATTATCTTTTGCTTGTTCAGGTTTGTCATAGCACTCACATGTGTACGTATGTGCAAAAATACCCTGTATATACAGTATGTATGCACAATTGATGAGCTGCTTCAGCTTTACAGAGCTGCTTTACAGAACAATTTGAATTACTGCTTCAAATCAATATGTATTTTATAAAGAATAATAGAAATGAAGTTATTTGCATATTCAGTATTCAGATTTCTAAGATAACAAATTATGCATAAATGTTTCGACACATGATCGTTGTGCGTAGGTAATCAGTAAATAATGTGGCATTTAAATGGCCATTAAACACAAGAGCGGTTAGATTTGAATAATGTGTTTTTCAACTGCAAACTGATTGTAAAGCAGATAACGTGCTTGCAGACTTGGTCTGAAGATTTGGTACATGGATGAATGGTTTCACTGAGTGTGCATAAAGTACAACTTTTAGTGTACAAGAAAAAAACAAAAAAACAACAACAACAAAACAAACAAAAAACTGTAATGTCATTCATTGGCAGTTACCTTCATCTGTTCATTTAAATTGATGATACACCTTTCCAGAATGTATCTAGCTAGATAGAAAAAAAATAATAATAATAATAAAGATTTTGAATGCCATAGCATGTAGACTGCAATTTCAGAATAATATGAATGATTATTGTAGTCAGCAGTCCTCTTAAATCATAAACTACCTGGCACAAGTGTAGATTTAATGCAAGTTATAGCTTTATTTCCTTATGGTATCAAGAAGACACTTTTCCAGTGGTTATAAAGTACCGAACCAAAAATTACAAGTCATTCATGCATCATTTCAGCAACTGATCCTCTTTAAAGAAAAGAAGAAGAAGAAGAAGAAGAAAAAGAAGAAGGTGCAATGCAGCAAGAAAAATAGCAAAAAATAAAAAAGCATCACACTCTTGGTGCTTTACACATTACAGCATTTCAAAGCAGCTTTATAGATTGGATTGTTCTAAAACTGAACTGCTGTAAATCACTTTGTTTTTGGTACTTCTGTTAATAAAATATATTTTACGTATGTATTTTGAATTCTTAATAGGGCTTGGATTGATATTTCCCCATTATATGTTGCTTTGTATTTTGCTCAGGCTTACACAGGATGATATAACATTTTGGTGCAAATATGCAGAATAATAAACCAAAGCTTGAAGCTAAAATAGCAAATATCTCCACAGCTACGGTTAATTTTCCAGGGGAACTAATATAAGCTGGGATAAATGTGATCCATACAGCACAGAATATGAGCATACTGAATGTAATGAATTTGGCTTCATTGAACTTATCAGGCAGCGTGCGAGCCAGAAAAGCTAAAATGAAGCACAAGACAGCCAATAGACCAATATAAGACAGAACAGCAGAGAAACCTATAGTAGAACCCAGACTGCACTCAAGAATAATCTTTTCTTTATAATAATTCATATTTTTGTGAGGTACAGGAGGAGATAATGTTAACCAAAACACACATATAAGAACTTGTATAACTGTAAAGGCAAGAACACTGAGTCGTTGTTGTGCAGGCCCAAACCATTTCATGACATTACTTCCTGGAAGTGTAGCCTTGAAGGCCATTAACACCACTATTGTTTTCCCCAGAACACAGGAGATACAGAGGACAAAAGTGATCCCAAACACTGTGTGACGCAACATACATGACCACTCAGTGGGCCGACCAATGAAAGTAAGTGAACAGAGAAAACACAGAGTTAATGAGAAAAGCAACAGAAAGCTCAGCTCTGAGTTGTTGGCTTTTACTATGGGGGTGTCTTTCTTGCTGTAAAACAGAATGGCCACCAACACAGTTAATCCTACTCCAAACAGTGAGAAAAAGACTAGCACTATACCCATAACTTCTGTGAATGATAGAAACTCTATAGCCTTAAAAACACAACTATTTTTCTCAGTATTAGACCAATATTCGCCTGGACACTGCTTGCAGTTAATTGAATCTGAAAAGGAAGTGGTGTTCAATATAGTTAGAGACAAAAGGGAAATTATTTAATTCAAAGAGTCTCTTGATAAGAACCTGCATCCTTAAAAGCAAAAGGAAAATGCTGAAAAAACAACTAACCAGTTTTCTTTGGTACTTTGAGATGGTCTGAAGTTTACCTGTCTCATTACTGATTTCTCCTTCTGCACATGAAATACAGTCATAGCAGCAGACTGGTCTTCCTTTCTGTGCAGCCTTCCTAGTGCCTGGAGGGCAGCTCTCACTGCACACAGAGTTTGGCTTCTACGTGGACACAATACATCATACAGTTATTTGTAGTGATTTATTTACCAAAACATTTGCGCAAAATAGTTGCTTTATCAAAGTTCATTAAAAGGGAGACGTATTTTCTGTCTTCACCTATGAACAGGAGAAGAGATTTGTGAAGTGGGCCTTGTGTAGGTTTTCACATAATTATTTGTCTTATATATATAATTATGTGAAAACATAAACAATGCTATTCTTAAGATTAAAATATGCATTCATTTTATCTTTAAATTTTGACATTGTGGTGATCCATATTAAAAGCTGAAATATTTGTTCATTGCTGTTTACCTCTAGCTGTCCTCCAGCCCAAATAATGTTGTCAGTGTTTAGCACAAAGCGCTGATCAGGAGGTAGTGAAGCATCATAGTATCCCACTTGTTTAAACTGTATTGTTCCATCTGAATCTTGCTGCCAGTTCACAACTTCATATTGGGCTACAACTGCACCAGTGCTGTCAAACCACACATAATCTCCCATCTTTGTAGTGAAATGCACATTTTTAAGAGCCTCAACCACCTGGCAAAAAGACAATTGTGATATAATGAAGTGTTAATTGCCTCAATAATAATAATAATAATAATAACAATAATAATAATAAATTGCAAAATGAAACACTGCATTCTAAATATCACAAACACATCTCAAAAGCAAACATTTGTCTTACTTTGCAAACACCTTTGCGATAATATTATATTTTTGTATATTTAATATACACACAGTTATTCAAAACCTAAAGCTCTTCTTTCATGAGCTCCTATGCACATTTTTGTACAAGATTGGAAGAAATTGGCAAAGAGATGTTGAAAAATTCACGGTAAACATGATAGCAAGATTGAAACCTTTTTTTTTTACTGCAAGCATTTTGTGGTTGTGAATACAGTATTATACAGTATGAAAGAAAAGAAATACATCAACCATGTGTAGTTGTGTAGATGTATGTTTATAGGCCTATGATTGGTTGAAGTAAAGCAATGACTGTTTGCACATGTGAGGAGTTAATGTGAGGCAGATGAATTAGTGTGGCATTTTGATTGGTTGTTTGAAGATGGAAATCAAGATACTTACTGTTAGATTTTTGTGTGTTATATAGAGAATTGTTTGTTGTGTTTTGCAAAAAGTGTTTTATAAAATTGAAAACTGAGTCAAAGGCTGAGAATTAGTGTATGATTTTGCATATTTGGTGTGTGGTTCTGGTGTTTGAGTGTCAGGTTTCAGAAAATGTGTGACAAGTAAAGATTTTGTGTGTAAGCAGTTTAAAAAAAACTGTAATAATAATAATGATAATAATAATAATAATAATAATAATAATGGTGAGAATGATGATGAGGATGATAATAACAATAGTTAACCTCTTGCTGTTTTTTTCCCAGCAAAATCTCTCAATACTTTACCTTATGTGGGGGAATGGTCACACCGTTCTCACAACCACTTCTTTCTTTACAGTTATGCATAATGTGCAGTGAATGAGCCACAGCATAAACTGCTTTGTAGACGTTGCTTGAATAGCTTTGTTCCAACACATCTTCATTGTAATTTTTCAGTGCAAACAAGTCCTGAAATCCATTGCAATTTAATCCATGTTGAGAATAATTCCCCTCAATTTGTGAGCAAAGAAAGGCTGTATTCCAGAATTCGTTAATAATGTAATCTTCAAACTCTTCAATATTGATTTTTCTAACTGCAAACCCTAGTGACCCTCCCAGAATGTGAAAACTGTTTTGAGTCATCAAACTTTTTGCAGTTATCCAAGCCTCCACACCAATCATTTGGAGGTCTTTAATGTTCTCAATAGTTAGTACATCAAGCAGATTGCCCATCTCAACATGGGAAAGAAATGCAACAATTACTTTTGCAGTGCCTTTTTTTATTATGTCTACAACTTTTTGGAGTTTTTCCATCTCTGTTCGATAAAATTTTACAGAGTACTCCACACAAATTCCCTCCTCCTGGGCTGCTTTCAGAAATATGGTTATTCCATTGTTTCCATAGTCATTGTCACTGTTTACTGCTCCCACCCAAGACCAGCCAAAGTGCTTGACTATTTGTGCAAGTGCTCTGCTTTGATGGTAATCACTAGCAATTGTCCTGAAAAATGATGGGTAATGTTTCCTATTACTGAGACATTCACATGTGGCAGAGGGACTTATCTAAAAAAGAAAGAACAGTGAAAACGTATATAATTAATTTGGTGGTTAAGTCAAATTTGTAATGTTATTGCTCCTTACCACTGGAATTTTAAAAGGTCCTGTATTTCTGGCCAGAATCACAGTGGTTGAAGATTCTGTTTCTCCTATGATAGCATGTACTGGAGACTGTCTATTGCATCTGTCCTCTGCTGCAATATCGTGACCATTCATCAATGCCATGGTTGCACTCATAGAAGAGAGTCTTGATCCACAGGTATCGTAGATTCTGTAGCCAACAGAAACATTTGGGAGCAAACTGTCACTTCTGTTAATCTCCTCAATGCCAAAGATCATGATTTGAGCCAGACGAAAATCTCTTAGATTCACACTGTGGAAACACGTTAGTTTCAGTGTGAGCAATGTTTATATGTATTTATTAATTAATTTAGATAAATTTAGACAAATCCTTTTTTTATCAAATGCATGTAATATAACAAACCTGGAGCAAAACAGACGTTGAGGTTTTTGTGTAAACTCAAATGATGGTAATGTTTCTTTACTGTGGACTGAAAGCACTGCTCCAATAGTTACATCTCCATCCTTGGATAACAGCGGGTACTTAGGGTCTCCCATCAGTTGACAAACAGTGTTTTCCACCTTTGTATGAAGGTGATGGAAAACCAAAAGTGTGTAAAGAAAAACAAGCATCCCAGTGATTGAGTTCAACTCTGACTACCAAATGAATCTGACTTATTTGCACTTTTATAGATGTGATTAATATGGATGAATGATTGTGAACATAGCCAATGAACTCACAGGGCAGAACATGAATCAGGTCAACCAGACCTTGAATAGAGTAAAACTAATATTATAAAATTTGGTTTTGAATTTTATAATTTAAGGTAGTGAATTTTAAAAATGTTATTTTTAGGCATCTTATAAAGTCATTTTTAAGAAGTGAATCTATTCACTTCAATTTCTCATACACATTCTGCTTACATGCTTTCTCAATTTGCTTCTAACTTTTATCGTGGAAATATATTTTGCCATTAGCAACTATAGGCGCTTTCGCACCGCATAGTTCTAGGACTTTGTTTCCAGGAACTAGCCAGCAGGGTGGTTCCTAGAGAACCAATTTATCATTTCAAGGTAAATATTTCAAAGGGGTCATGAACTGAGAAACCAAAATTCCCTGGATCTTTTGACATATAAGAGGACATTGTATTATAAAAACATCCTGTAAGTTTCAGAACTCAAAACTTTCATATTAGTCTAAAAACAGCTTATACTGAAGCCAGTCTGCCAAAACGACAGCTGTCAAACATACACAAATGTTAGCTAATCATTGCAGTGGGTATTTTGCTTCCAAGTCTACAATCCACCATGCCTATTCAAACAGAGCGATCTGATGAGAGGGGACAAAACAGGACAGAAAATAGCCTATTACTTCTAAATTATGATGTTTTTTGATGTAAAAATCTTGATAACATTATAAGTGGACCTCAGAGAAGTACAAAATAAAAACAGCAGAGGCAGTTCATGACCCCTTTAAGTTTTTCATGCATTCCTATGGGAATCATACTCTTGACGTTGGTGATATGGTCTACTGTTAGAACTACAAGAATAATCTGAGTATAAAAGCATAAAGTAATGAAAGCACATACAGTTTCCCATTAGCTGATCAAATACTTTTGTTTCTAAAAACCTATGTGAACACTGAGTACTGCTCAGGGCTGGACATTATCGGAATTTGCTGAAACTTCTAATCATTGGCAATTCAGAGAGGTCCAACACTGCCACAGCACAAAGCTATGTACTATACAGTAACACCCAAACATGATCTTGTATTCTTTATCTATATACAGTACTGCATAGGAGTATTTGACAAATAACACAGATGTACATTAACATTAAGGTTAGAATAAAAAAAAAATGCTTGGTATTTTTTCCATGTGACACTGAATTCAAAACAATTTCTGTAGCAAGAGTGTTAACAAGTGCCTTGTTGCAAATTGTGCCTTGTTGCAAATTGCTGAGAGTAGAACAAAAAACGATATTAGAACTTTTACTCTCTACTTCACTACATTTGAAATGAGTGTTGCATTACATTTTGCATGGTACCTAACTTTTCTGCAGCAGTTTATTTCTGCTACAAAAGATGTGATATCGGCAACTACAGAGCACTGAAAGTACTATATCTTGTGCGCTTTGCCGTTACTCACCCAAACTTGCCAACAAGGCCACTTTACATGAATGCGAGCTCCTTAGCAAGTAGTTGTGAATCACAGGTGTTTTATAAGGACATGACTGCAGCTAGCAATGAGGCCGAAACCAGCACATCCAGTGCAAGAAGACTTTGAATTTTTAATTTCATTCATTCATTCATTCATCTATTTTTTTATTTTATTTTTTTTATTTTTTTGCAATTTTCAGTTTTATTTTGGTTTTAGAAAATAAATGTGATTGCTCTCCTCACAAATCAGCTCTTTCTTGTTTGTGTTACATGCTCTCTGTGCCTTATCTTGGACTTTTATATCACTTCCTGTCTGCCATGGTGTTTGTAGTTAGTTTGTATCTTGTCTTGTTCAGCTTGTTAGCCTGCTGTATATTTATAGCCCTAGTGTTTCTTTAGTTCTTTGTGAGTTGTTGAATGTAATGGTTGTCTGTTTGTCCTTCATTCTGTTCTTTGTTCCCTTTGGTTTTTGGCTTATTGGTTGTTCTAGTTTTTCCATGAAATACCTGCACATAGATCCTTGCCTCTGCCTGTTTTCTCCAGCTTCTCCACAACGTTACAGTTTTTGACTGGAATGTCTCTTTGACTAGTGCATCTTTGAGCCTATATTTAGTATAAGTAAAATATTTAAGCACTGTTAAAATCAGATACTCTAAGACTTTTCCTCAAGTTGTTTTGGAATTGGTGACTTGTAACTTGTAGTGGAGTAATTTTCACTGTAAGGTATCTGTACTTTTCCTCAGGTATGGTTTTCAGGTACTCTTTACCCCTCTGTCGTTCCCTGAAAGAGGGAATGGAGACGTCACATCAGAACGAACTGATGAATTGGGATCTCGCCTGAGAGCCATATCACCTTCGTACAGAAGAGGATTAGGGCCAAGAAAAATAAAAAAATAAAACCATCTCGAGATTAAGGTCGTTAAACTTCGAGAAAAAAGTTGTTAAATTTCAAGAAAAAAGTCGAGATAAAATATAAAGAATAAACTAATTAAATTATAAGAAAAAAGTTGTTAAATTACGAGAAAAAAAAAGTCGAGATAATATGTTGAAAATAAACTCATTAAATTACGAGAAAAAAAGTCATTAAATTATGAGAACATTTTGAGAGTAATGTAAATCTTGATATTATATCTGTAACGGAGCCGACGAGACGAGACGTGCGGATCCATTTGCAAGCTTTTATTAATAAACAGTCAAATCACAGAAAGGGTCAAAACACCAGCAAACGGGTATGGCACGGGCAAGACACAAGAGTAATCCTAGAGCATTCGTGGGTCTTTGATCAGCGAACAATATCCAAACGGTTTAGACAAGAGGGGTAATCCGAGAACATGAGCAATAGTCCAAGCAGGGGCAAACAGAGTCCAAACAGAAAGACGAAGGGTAAATTCAGGAAACAAGGGCAAGGATCAAAACACGAGAAAACAGACAAGGCATGATTAAGACAACAAGAGGGTTCCGTATCGCAGCTAAAACTGGGAGAGTAATAAACGCAGAACAATACGGGAACAAAACAGAAACACAGAATGGCTCGGTAAGGCAGCTAACACTTGGGGAGTGCTATACGCAGAACAATACTCGGCGATCTGTGCAAGGAAGTCCAAGGTTTATGTAGGGTGTGTGAGCGTGTGATTAGTGAAAATGGCTGCTGGGAAATGTAGTCCTGGGTAATGTGAAACAGTCTGTGCAATGTGAGAGTCAATGTGATGGAGGAGTGACCTCTGGTGGCGAGCGAAGTCCATGGACCTGATTCATGACGTTATTGTTAGAAATTGCAACAATATGAAAATAGAAACATAATACATTTATACATTTAAAATTTTAATTAAAACAATAAGTAAACAATAAATAAACAATAATATCCTGGCCAGAGGAGAACTGGCCCCCCGACTGAGCCTGGTTTCTCCCAAGGTTTTTTCTCCATTCTGTCACAGAGGGAGTTTTGTTTCCTTGCCACTGTCGCCTCTGGCTTGCTCAGTTGGGGACACTTAATTTCTAGCGACTATCGTCAATTTGATTTCACAGATACTATTAAACTAAACTGAGCTAGACAATGACATCTCTGAATTCAATAATGAAATGCCCTTAACTGAAAATTGAGTGTTTAATCTTATTATTATACATTACTGACACTCTATCCTCCAATTTGATACTGTTAAGTGCTTTGACACAATCTGTATTGTTAAAAGCGCTATATAAATAAATGTGACTTGACTTGACAGAGCCCCTCCCCAAGGAGCGGCTTCCAGATGCTCCAAACATTACACAATCCAGGAGGGTGGTGGAGCGGAGGTGGAACAGGGGGAGGGACGGCGGGCCAGGTCCATGTAAAGGTGTAAGACCTTGGGACTGAGGCAGGACCAGCAAAACAGGGGACCATGATGGAGCCGGCAGAACGGGTGGAGTAGAGAACCACCATAGCAGTGCAGACAGGCCCGAGGTTCCCCACAGCGGAGCAGAAGACCACCAGAGCTGGGCAGAAGACCACCACGGCGGAGCAGACAGGGCAGAAGACCTCCACGGCGGAGCAGACAGAGCAGGAGCCCACCAGTGCGGAGCAGACAGAACAGCAGACCTCCATAGGAGAGCAGGAGCCCACCATTGCGCAGTAGACAGAGCAGAAGAGCTCCACGGCAGAGCAGAGGACCACCAGGCCGGAGCAGACGAAGCAGAAGGCCACCACGGCGGAGCAGAAGACCACCAGAGCGGGACAGATGACCACCAGGCCGGAGCAGACGAAGCAGAAACCCAGCCCGGCGGAGTAGAAGACCACCAGAACGGAACAGAAGACCACCAGACTGGAGCAGACTGATCAGGAAACCATGGCAGAGACCGAAATCTAGGGAGAGCAGAGACAGACAACACAGGCAGTGCATTCACGGTCTCAGGGACCGAGGCAGGGAACACAAAAAAATCATCAATAGGTTCACTGACTGAAACTGGACATGATGACAGTTCATAAATAGTCTCTATGGCAGTGACAGAGTTAACATGAAAGACATGGGATGCATTGATAGTTTCTGGACTCATGACAGATGGGTTTAAGGGTTCAAAAGCGGGTTTCTGGGTTGTGACAGACAGGGTAACATACTCTGTATTGGCCTCCTTGAGAGTGGTTGGACAGACAGACAGTTCAATATTAGACTCATGGACTGGAACAGGACATACAGATAATTCAGAATTAAATACACTTGGGGGTAGTGGTCCGTCAGACAGATCAAAACCGGGTGCATTGACTGAAACTGGACTGGTAGACATTTCAGTAGGTGACATTAAACAGGTAGACAATTCACACTCAGACTCATAAGTTGAAACTGGATAGACAGAGAGCTCAGAATCAAACTCATTGACAGAAACTGGATAGACAGACTGTTCACTAGGGGTATCTTTGGCAATGACAGAGTTAACAGGGCATACAGAAAGTTCATTTACAGATTCCATGGCAGTGACAGGCAAGATAGACAGTTCGAACTCATTAGTTCGACACATTAGGTAGAGACGAGACGGACAGGCAGTTCACAATCAGCCACCATGGCTGATTCAGCGCAGGATGAGAGTTCAGAGATGGCCTTCGCGGCCAGTTCTGAACAGGACAAAAGTTCAAAAGTGGCCTCTGTAGCCACGACAGGACAGGACGAGAATTCAGAGATAGCCCTTCTGGCCGCGACAGGACAGGCAATGAATTCACAGACGGCCTCCTTAGCCGTGACAGGACGGGACGAGGATTCGCAGACGGCCTCCTTAGCCGTGACAGGACAGGACGAGAGTTCAGGGACAGCCCTTTTGGCTGCGACAGGACAGGCAAAGATTTCACAGACGGCCTCCATAGCCGCGACAGAAAAGGACGAGGATTCGCAGACGGCCTCCATAGCCGTGACAGGAGAGGACAAGGATTCGCAGATGGCCTCCATAGCTGTGACAGGACAGGACGGAAGTTCAGGGACAGCCCTTCTGGCTGCGACAGGACAGACAAAGAGTTGGTGAGTGGATACCACTGACACCTCCGAAGGTTCTGCAGCGGTTGCCGCCACCTCTGGAGGTTCTACAGTGGTAACAGTCTCTTTGATCATGACACGACAAGCTGAAAGTACATTGCTGGGCGCCACCACCATACAAGGAGTTGAAGCGAGCACCGCCGCTTCGGGAGGTTCTGCAGCATGTGCCGCCACCTCTGGAGAAGCTGCAGCAGGTGCCATCGCCTGGGGCAATTCTGAAGTGGTGTACGCAGCCAAAACACAACATAAAGCGATCCCCATAATGGGAGGAGTAACCTCTGGTGGTGAACGACTGGAAGTACATGGACCTGATTCATGACAATAGCCTACATTCATTAACATCTGCTGCATGTGTTTCAGCAATCTATTGACACCCTTTCTGAACAGTGAGTGAGTGAACTTTGACTTAATTCATATGTATCTTGTTGAATGAGGACTTTGTATATAATGTGCGTGGCAATAATGCAGTTTAATGTATCAACAGTTCTTAAATGGTCCAATAATGAACTCTTTACAGGCTTGGTTATTTCAAGCAATTAACATTGCTTTCTTCATATAGGCTACACACTCTGCTTTTAATGATTGTTGTAGTTCTAATGATAGACCATTTATCTTTTCATTTGTGTATATTTAAGTGAGTAACATTTGCAAAGTCAAGCTTTTTCAATGCAACATCAATTTGACAGGCCCAGGGGGAGCAGACTGCACAATTATGTCCACAATTATGTAACAGAATTTCTAAGAGACTGCATTATTTCATACTTTCTCATCTGGAGGAAGAAAGGGTATGTATTGAAACAGAAGATTTATAATGAATATTAATATGTAATGCTTTATTGAAAAGTATAATTTGCTTAAAAAACAAAAAAAAACACTGTATTACTAGTGTTTTATTTACAGTTCGTTAATAAAAAAGTATAGTTAATCTAAACGTAAATGTAATATTGCAAAAGAAAGATTCCAAAAGAAAGTACAACAAAATACTTAAGAATAGCCTATATTTATTGTACATGGGTCAAAGATGATAAAGAGATTTCAAGCATCAAAACAATGAGTGTAATACTGATTTGAATTGTTGTTTCTGTTTTGTTGAGTTCTGTTGGCAGCTTAAGAAATTACAAGATGTTTTCATGTTGCTCAGTGCTGCTTATTGGTCATTTTGTTAAACATTTTACTAAATAAACATTTCAAAAAGATGACGTGCAATTGTGCATATACCAATACAAAATAAGGTCATAAATTAGACATAATGCTGAAAATTCCATATCAAATGAAAAAAAAAAAAAGTTGCTGTTGATATTATAGAGTCACACTCATTTTAACACACCTGCTCATTTTATTTATTTATTTATTTTTTTCATTGTTATGCAGCAAGAAATATACAGAATAGAAATAAGAGTGATGACATATGTGTGTACCTGTCAGGTCTCATCATGGATTACTAGGACCATCAAATATTTTGTTGAATTTCTGCTCTTAATAATATGTAAGGATTAACTGCACTGAATGGATCCGTAGGAGCGTCCCATCCATTTTCCTCCATTAACAGACAGCAGAGCTCAAAAACTTTCTCATCACAAGAGAACTGACCCTTGGGGGTGCACTCTTCCTGACACAAGGCTGCTGCATACATGTCAGCTGGTTTTAGTCTGTCTTCAGCATTGTGCATTGTACATCACTAGTGGACATCCTGATGCTCCATCATTTCCTGACCGTGCTGAGATTTTGTGGGAATTCCATAAATTTACAACCTCATCAAGTTCATTCTAGAATTTAAAAAAAAAAAAAAAAAGTAAAAATCTTAATTTACAGATAAAAAAAAAAAAACATATGTATATTCAGTGCGAATGAGTAAAACACATTTTTCCGTGTTTCACTACATCTCGAATAGTGCTCACGGAAAGCACTTGAGTGTCTCTTCAGCGGCTCGGTACGTTTTCAACTCGTTTTTTAGTAGCTATAATCAAGCAAGAGACATTCACGTTACATGATTTGACTGATTTATATGTAGAAAGGGCAACATTGCACCGCATTAAAAGAAAGGAGCATTCATGTTTTCATAACCGCTGACCAAAATCAAAAACGAAACTAAAACTAAATCATCTTTGAGAGCAAGGGGACCCCCCTGGTGTTTCATGTGCCTCGCAGGATGCGTATTTTGCGTAGCCCTATAAGGAGGATCGGCCCTGTGTATATTGCCGAGGGGTGTATTGTATGCTTAATTTTATAGCTATTCATAAGGCATAGGATACTCGTTCTAAAATCACTAGCAAATAGTTTGTTTATCTTTACTGTTGGCAGAAGCTGCATGATAAGCCTTATTAAATGGCATAGGTTATAAAATTATATATATAGGCCTACAAAATGGCATTTTAAAACAAGACATACCTGAATAAGGTTAAGGAAGCAGAATTGTATCAGACTTTTATCCAAAAAGTCTCTGCTGAAGTGTCCAATCACTGATTAAAGTCTAGAAAAGGTTAATCCAGAACGGCGCACTCTGCTTACGGAGAACAGTCCACCATCACTCGATTCGTTGGTTTGCGGTGCTTCTTCCATAAAGGAAATTCCTTTCTCCAGCAAAAAACTGTCTCCATGGTTGCTTCTTAAAAACTTTTGCATTGCTGCCACATCACCATTCTCGGTGCCCCTGTCCGTGCGGATCCTCTTGGGACACGCTCCTATGCTTGTAACAGTTTTTATGAAGTAATTGGCTATTACTTTAGGATCGTTGTTGGTTGTGTACACCTCCATCCATAGAATGAAACGACTGTAACCATCTATACACCCATTAATGACAATGCCGTATGGTTTTAGTTTGTCATAGCTGTCCATATGCCAGAGTGCATTTGGGCCAGTGCAGCTGTACTGGTGTCTTCTCATGCGTCTCTTTCATCGACATTCCACACCTTCAGGATCAACAAGTTTAATAATGCGTCTAATGGTATCCTGGGAAACCACAAACCTTGATGAATCACGCGTAGGTGAAGCCAGCGATAAAGTCCACTGGTTATTTCATGCTGGACAAAAGCGAGTACATCGCGCAAATTGGACTGTTTTTTTTCCTTCTAAAAAGACCCAGTTGCTTACAAATTCTCTCTAAAGTTTGTATGCTAATTATTATTCGGTTATAACTAGCTAAAGATGATAGAACTACTTTGTTACTGAAAGAAAGCCTAAAATAAAGCTCCACCAAGTCATCCAACTCTGTCATGTCCTCTATGCAACAAACATGACACTACATCTTCCATATGACACAGATTGAATGTGTTATTGTCAACATTTTATTTGGCCTTTTTTTCCTAGAAATTTAACTACTTTTTTCTCTAAATTTAATGACTTTCTCATAATTTAATGAGTTTATTCTCAACATTTTATCTCGACTTTTCTTCTCAAAATTTAACAAGTTTTTTTCTCGAAACTTAACTACTTTAATCTCGAGATAATTTTATTTTTTATTATTGCTTGGCCCTAATCCTCTTCCGTACCTTCAAGTGTAACAAAACGAGCCAATGCCCATTGGCATGCAAGCTTCGCGTCATGCATTCCTCCCTGCATTGCTGGTATATCAGGAAGAGCGCGTGCAATCACACATTCAGTTTTCTGCTGCGGAGTCGAGACGGTGTGTCCCTGCCGTTCAGCGGTGGTACAGCAACTGTGGCGATGGGACATGATGTCTCCGTTCCCTCCTTCAGGGAACGAGGGTTACATATTTAACCGAGACGTTCCCTCTCATTCGACATCACGTCAGAATGAACCGACGAATTGGGATCCCTACCAAAGCACCACTATTGCTGCCCCTTCCAGTGCCCTGTGGAAGCCAACTAATCCCCCACACCTGCTGGGGTGGAAGACAGGACCAGGCTTAGACAGAGAAGTGTACATCACTGCTATTCTGAACAGTGAGACATTTAGAAAACACTGGGAAAGCATACCCCTATAGGAAAATGCTATGGAGACCACATCCTGAATGTAAGAGGTATTATGTAGAAATTACACATATGGATTGGCTTAAACAAATGCTAGGCCTGGCGTCTGGCGCTGAGCCACACCTGACTGCTGAGGGTGCTGGAGGAACTCCAAGCAGGGTTCTCCATGAGGGGAACTCACCTGTGAAGCCACTAAGCGCACATATCCTGTCCGTAGGGGGTGGTAGCAAGCGTGATAGACACCGAGCTGGTCCTGGTGTTCACTGGCTACTTGAAACAAGAACACGAGAGGACATAGGCTCTACACGGAGATTATAGAATCTCACAAATGTGTCAGGTGTTGCCCAGCCCACAGCTCTACAGATATCTGCTATCCTGCTACAAGAGGGAGCAACACTCCTCATAGAGTGAGGCTGACTGTGCGTTCACACCAGACGTGACTTGCGCGAATAAATCGCGCTATTCGCGCGTAGTTGGACGCTTGAACTTTTTGAGTTTACTCGCTTCATTCGCGCGTGAAATTAGCTTCATTCGCATGTGAAATTCACTTCACAACAGACGCAAATTCGCGTCATGGGAGGGGCTTCTGCCAGGCAGCTCCAGTCTCGTTGCGAAATGGCTGACACATCAACTCGTCAGCGGGAAAGTAGTTGTAAAATACGGCGAATAAGCTCAATTTGCCGGCTTTAGCTAGCTTGTAGTCTCAATATGTATATATATATTGCTCAAATTGAGTAAAGAGCGTTTTTTACAACTTACCAGATTGTCCGACCTCCTCACTCACTTTCTTCCAAGCAAGATCCTTTTTATTCCTGTTTCTATAAAAGTACGAAGATGTATCGTACAGCTCCGGGTGTCTACATACAGCGACAATGATTTTGTCCTCCATTGTTGTTTTGGATTTCTGCCTCAGCTCGCTAAGTCATAATCATGTCACTATTAGAGCAAGCTCCTGATTGGTTAACGCAGCGCAAATTTTTGGCAAAGTTCAGATTTTTCAACTCGCGGTAAGCGCGTCAAACGCCCGAAACGCTGAATTCACGCCGCCTCATTCGCGCGAATCGCGCCGCAGGATGTCTATTTGCGTCTTTGCATTGACTTAACATGTAAATCACTCGCGCTTAACGCTTCATTCGCATCTGGTGTGAACGCACCTTTAGGGGTCATGGTTGGTCCTGAGCTTGATAAGCCAGGACTATAGCATCCACTATCCAGTGGGCGAGCCTCTGTTTGGAGACAGCCTTTCCCTTCTGCTGTCCCCCCAAGAAGACAAAAAGCTGGTCTGAAGTCCTAAAGGTCTGTGTACGGTCCATGTATAAGCGCAAAGCATGAACAGAACACAGTTGAGCAAGGGCTGGGTCTGCCTCCTCCGAGGGCGGCACTTGCAGGTTCACCACCTGATCCCTAAAAGGCGTAGTGGGAACCTTGGGCATGTATTCTGGCCGGGGTCTCAGGATAACGTGAGAGTTAGCCGGCCCGAATTCCAGTTACGAATTGTCAACCAAAAATACTTGCAGGTCCCCTACCCTCTTAATGGAGTGGTCAGGATGAGCAGAGCACCCAAAATAAACCTTGTGACAGGAGGTAACTGTTACATATTCCCCCACTTAACTGGAAAGAGTTTCAACAGTGCCATAAAAAGTTTTGAATATGAAAAGAATCTACATGATCAGGATCATCAACAAAAGACACAGAGTAATTAACTGGAACAAGGCATTTGATTACTTTGGCAGGACCTTTCCATTTTGCAGCAAGTTTGGCCATAAACCCTTCGTTAGACCGTGACAGAGGATGAGTACGAATCCAAACCAAATCTCTGACCTGGAAGAGAGCTGGTCGTCTTCTTAAGTTGTTGTAGTGACGTTGTTTTTCTTGGGCTCGTTCCACATTCCTTCGCATGGTCTGGATCATCTCTTTGTACCTCTCCAGAACTGGGTATGCTGGGCTGTCTGGGTCAGGTGTTTTTAGAATCGCTCTCTCTAAAGGAACTTTCAGCTTTCTCCTGAGCATGACTTCGGCTGGAATGAATCCTGTACTCTCCTGCCAGTCTTGAACATATGAGATGATCATGGTTTTGAGAGTACGATTGACTCGTTCTGTGAGGTTTGTTTGAGGGTATGAAGTAGTGGCTAGTTTTTGAATGACACTCCATTGTTTGCGGACCAGACAGATTAGTTGTGAAGTAAACTGGGATCCTCTTTCAGATACATCGGGGTACCCCATCTGGTGAAGATTTCTTCCACCAGAATGCATGTGATCTGTGGAGCTTTTGCGACACGCAAAGCAAACAACTCCACCCACTTTGAACAGTAGTCCACAATTACCAGTAGATGTTCATTCTGTTTTGGACTTTTGGGAAATGGTCCCATGAGGTCAACTCTCAGCATATGTCCGGGTTCCACTACTGGTGTAGACTTCATATGGCCGGCTAGTTTTGAAATAGATGGTTTGTGCTGCTGACATACCTGACATTCCTTACAATGTTTACACACGTCTGAGCGTAGAGCAGGCCAGTAGCAAATGTCCACAAGTCTTAACAGAGTTTTGAGTCTGCCAAGATGTCCACTTAGAGGGTTGTTGTGTGCGTAGTTGAGAATCTTGTCTTAAGCAGGTAGGAATGACTAATTGAAGCTTGGCCCTTTTAGTCCTTGTGGCATGCTGCGGAACAGAAATCCATTTTCCAACAAGTAATGAATGCGAGTGGGATCTGGGTCAATGGATACTTTAGCTTTTGTGATGAGTTCTTGAATTTCTGCGTCTTTCTGTTTGGCTTTGCAGTGTCAGACCATTCAACAGGAAATGAGCAGAAAGTGGTTGATGAGTCCTAGGATTTTACCTGTGACAGCACGGTGAGTGGCAAGGTATCTGGGAAACTGTGTGAGACTAAATACGACTTCTCAGCTCCTTGTAACAGACATGAGGTGTAGGCGACGACGACGATGACAACGACATGTTCCACACCGTCTATATCTTGGTTCAAGACTGCTCCCAAACCAATATCACTAGTGTCAGATCTGGGGCCATTAAAATTGGGGCACTGATCAATTCATGCTTGATCAATTCAAAAGAACTCTGACATTCCTCAGTCCAAGTCCAGGTAGCTCCTTCTCTTTTCAAGGCATGCAGTGGGGTGGCTCTGAAAACTGAGGGATAAATCTGTGGTACCATCCTGCTAGACCTAAGAATCATTGCACTTCTTTCAGAGACTTGAGGACAGGAAAGTAAACAACAGCTTCAACTTTAGCAGGGTCAGTGTTGATTCCTTCTGCTGAAGACTGCTCTCAGGTGGACTAGATGTTCTTCCTCAGACTTGAAGTAAACTACCAGATCGTCAATGTATACGAAACAACTCTTACCCCTTACATCTTTCAGCACCAACTCCACCAATCGCTGAAACGTGGCTGCTGTGTTTTTAAGGCCAAAGAGTAGACTGAGAAATTCATATAGCCCTGATGATGTAGTGAAAGCAGTTTTGGGAATACTCTCTGGCTCCATTTCAACTTGCCAATACCCACTTTTAGGTCGAGGGTACTGAAAATAGCAGCTCCGTGCAGAGACTCAAAGATCTAATGTATTTGAGGCATGGGGTAACCGTCCAAGTACGTCTTTGAGTTTAACCTCTTAGGCATATTTTGGATTTTTTTTTTACTGATTTTGGCATACCTGAATTTAAAATAGTGCCCTACTCACATACATTGGAGTAAATTGATAAAAATGGTCTCATTTCACAGTAAATACCCTAGATTTGAACACATGGGTGGAGTAATTAATTTTTATTTTATTGTAATTTTTCATAATTATATAATAAACAAATAAACAAAAAAAAAGGAAATTTCGATTCTTTTTTTTGCTAAGTTTTTATTTGAAAGTCTTATTTAAGATCTGTTTGATTCATATCCCTGCAGAATGTTTATTTTGATTTCACTAGGTGTCAGCTAACAGAGGAAAAAAATACTTTATTTGTATAATTAAAAAAAAAAAAAAAAAAAGTTGAGATTTATTTGAAGGGAGGCAATATGTCCTCTAGGGGTCTCCATTCTGCGAGTTCAGGCATACCTGAATTTCAACTAGTCCCAGTACCATATATATTGGGCTAAATGGATAAAAGCGGTCTCATTTTACACAAAACACCTTAAAGTTTAACACATGGGTGGAATAATTCATAATTATTATTGTATTTGTTCACAATCCATAGTTTCCCAACTCTGCACTGAGCTCGCTACTAGCGTGCTAGGGGGCGGTGTGCATTTCGCGTTCCGAGCGCGCTCCTTCTGGGTGTTTGGAAAGGCATAACTCGACAACGGATTGGTCTAAGAGTTTGATTGATGTCTCTTTGGACAGATCTGATTAGGAGCTTTTCAGCCGTATGACACATTACATGATGACGTAATCGCCCATCAGTACAAACTTGTTAAGGCAAAACTAGTCAAAACCGCACCATTCAACTCCATCGCACACATTGATCGGCGCATCTGAGACATATTAGGATGCCGTGTAGCCGTA
>JAFVLL020020783.1:0-31906 GCA_021397915.2 Tor tambroides | reverse complement strand
ATTGAATCTGATTAGACCGTTAGCATCTCGCTCAAAAATGACCAAAGAGTTTCGATATTTTTCCTATTTAAAACTTGACTGTTCTGTAGTTACATCATGTACTAAGACTATGCTATAGAACTATACTCTCATTCCGGCGTAATAATCAAGGAACTTTGCAAGCGCAATGATATTACGCAGCACCTGAAAGTAGTCCCCAGCTAGGTAACTAGTTATGAAATAGCTGGGGACTACTTTCAGGCACTGCGTAATATTATTGCGCCTGCTGCACCCATGGTACGGCAGCAAAGTTCCTTGATTATTACGCCGGAATGAGCGTATAGTTCCATATTGGCCTAGAAAATCGCAACTTTTCATTTTCTGTCAGTCTTAGTACACGATGTAACTACAGAAGAGTCAAGTTTTAAATAGGAAAAATATCGAAACTCTTTGGTCATTTTTGAGCGAGATGCTAACGGTCTAATCAGATTCAATGATCTATGCTAAGCTACGCTAAAAGTGCTACCGCCAGACCAGGAGATCGGGTGAATGGATTTGAAAACGGTAAAACTCAACTCTTGGGGAGTTGTAGAATGAGCCTATTTTCAAAAAAAGTGGAGTGTTCCTTTAAGGCTGGAATACCCTACACTGCTTTTGCCCAGAGTTTTGCCCCGACGTAGTCGTGTAGTGTATTCCAGCCTTTAGTTAACTACATCCCCCTCCCCCTTTTCATTCTTTTCTAAAACATAACCCTGTTATGTTTACTGATTTAGATAGCTGATTAAATGTGTGTGTGTGTGTGTGTGTGTGTGTGTGTGTCAGAGGGTGCTTGTCTTTTCCTAAATTGTAAATTCACATTTTCTCGCTTCTCTGACCTTGAGCCTGTGAACTGGAGACCAATCAGTGTCCATCATGATAAAGGATGTATCAGTGTATGTGTCTGTCCTATACCTTGCAGAGATGGTGTGCTTGATTTTCTATGACAGAGTGCAGGGAATCCGTTGTGCAGCGGTGCAGAGCACTATGGGCCACACGCCTGTGAGCCTGCCATTCCTCACTGAAATCACCCAGAGAAATGGTTCGCCCTCTGCTTGACACTATATCACCTAAGATTGAGGTAGAAGAAGAAACACATATGAGATATGATATATAGACAGTCTTTTTGAAAAGATAAACATGCTGGGTAGTTGATAGAACTAAATTACCGGTATATGAATGAGGCCTCCCAGCAAAGTCAGACCATTTTTTAATCAGAGTCTCACGGATGAGCTTACTATTATTTAATATCACCATGGCTGCAAAAAACAATAAAAGACATGAACAGATTTTAATGATGTAATGGAGACTGACACTACAATAGCTGTCACACATTCTAGTCCATTGAACATTTCTCAAGGTAGGTTTTATATTAATCAAAAAAATATCTAAAACTAAAACTGTTTTATTTGTATCATCTAAAAAAAATATAATTTTTTTGTTGTTGTTGCTGCTTTATTATGCATTGTTGCTATAGAAGCTGTCGTTAAACAGCCTAATATAGGCTTTTAGGTAAATTTAAAGAGCAAGACAATTATGAACCACAAAATTGTTCCTGGAAAAGCAAAAATGACAAGCAAATATTCTTGCCCTGACAACACAGTTTAATGTTTCAATTCCAATTATACCTTCATTAAAATTGACTGTCATTTGAATGTATGTGTGGTTTTATTGTGTTAATTTTTTACCCAGCAGCTATAGAAAAAATATTGATTCAGAACCATATAGTTATTAACATGTAAGCCTTGTGACAGCTTGTCCTGATCTCCTCTATTTAGTGAAGCTTATGTCAATCTACATTTACATAATATGACTTCATATCACCAGTTGCAATGAGTTTTGCTATCATGGAAATGGAATAAAAAGAATAATTACTTGTGTTGCCACAGTTGAGCCGATAGATATTTCCATAGCGAAGTGCCAGTGAAGTCAGGTGGATGGGTAGATGTTCTTGGGCAAGATCCAGCATGTTGCCCAGCAAAGGGAGAGAGGGAGGACCAGGAAGAGAGGGAGAAAGAGTGCCACAGAAGCACTTAGAGAGGGAATGCAGGAGTTTGGGTACAGCCGCTAGGTCAGTGGAAGGAAACATACATATTAAACTGGAGCAGAGCTGTCGAATTTCACAATCTCTTTCTTCACTTTTCTGGTATTCAGGTTATCAGTGGACATATTTTTAAATTATGCAAAAGTCCTACCTTCTGGTTGCTTGCTTGCTTTGGCATCTCCATCACTTTGCCTGTCAGTTTGTCTACAGAGCTGGACCACAAGCATCCACAAAATGAAGAGTAACAGCGCCACACTCACCGCTGAGATACACATGCTGTTGATTCTTTACTGAAAACTTTCTGAATGCTTTTCTTTTACTCTTCCCCCCTTTTATTATCTTCCTTCTCCAGCACTGCTCCAGTCCACATGATTGAGTGCTGTATCTCAATTTATCCTCTCATCAAGGTTAGGTAAATATTATCCTGACCTTGATCTCAATGTTACTCTCAAAGCAAGAAGAATGAACCACTAACATTAGATATATGATTACAGGATACCAAATCCCCATTGGTTTTATAACCAACAAAGTTTGCATTTAGTCGAAAAAAGGAATTGGACTCTAACACTAAGTTACTGTGCATGCTATTGTACAACCTTTACTGCCGAGCTCCATGCTGATATATTGCTGTAAGGCGTTGGATGGAAAGGCCCCATTCATTTCAAATAAAGCAGTGATTCAGCATAAGCTCAGGAATATAGTGAAATACAGTTGCCACCCTGAAAAACCAATCAAAGAAGTATAGTGTCAGGTATGGCGGAATCTTGTCTATAGCCAAACCACAATCTAAGCTTTCGGCCCTGCACAGGAATGGAGCTACTGTTAAACCAGTCTGCTTCAACTGCCATTTTAGCCGAACTTAGTAAAAGGTAGTTCGTAAAATCCGTAGTTAGTAAAAACTTAGTAAAATCCTTTGTAAAAGGATTTGCCTGTAAAGCAAAGTTACACTGTAATAATTCACCGATAGGTTCATGTGCACTAATGCATAGAATCATTATATTAACATAAATCCGTCTACCGTCACGTGGAAATACTTCCTTAAAGTTATTTGGCTTTAATTCTGCATTTAAAGAATTACAAATAATATTAGATTATATACACGTAGCCTATTGAAATATAACAGCAAACACATTTAGTAAATATAATGAAATGATAAATATGTAAAGAAATATTAAAAATAATACACAAAATCTCACTTCCAGGATCTAGGTGAGGGAGTGGATGCCGATCTACAATGGCCTTCATAATAATATTAATTATAGTATTTCTTGAATAATTATTAATCAAAGTTACATTTATTCATGTTCGAAAATAAGTTGAATATGGCTTTAGTCTGCCTTTTTACTCTCTAAGAAGCTGCTCTCATTGTGTGTGGTTAACCATATTTGATAAGATTCAGGGCAGAGCCCGGCAACCTTGAAGTACAGATAAGTGTTCTCTGCGTATATGTTTGTAAGTGTCTGTCTTTGCAACTAGATGCGGAGACAGCCCAGGAGGAAACCCTGATGAACCCCAGGATAATAGATATATGTCTCTGGAGAGACCTATTGCGTCTGAACTCTGATCACTTGTCACCAAAATAGTCATTAGAAGATATGCTTCGAGTTTTACGTCCATGTGTGGGGATTTTCTAAGTTTATCTACCAACCAGAATCTTGCTTACCTATGTATTGACGTAATTAGTGACCTCTGTTAGAGTGTAATTACTGGTGTCTTGAACATGTACGCAGAGCGGCCTACGAACTCCATCGAGAGTGTTGAAGCTGACTTCTGCCTGAAACTGCAAACTATTTTCTTCAGTAAATTTTTCTTCAATTGATTGCATCTCTGACTCCTGGTCTTCATTCATACCTAGTCCTTGAGTTTTAACTGTAAATTCCCCTACACAGGACTGGTTAGTACTTTGTTTTATTGGTTTTGTCTACATGTCTACAACATCAAAATAAAACAATTTCATAGAGAGGAAACCAGTCATATGAAAAGATAAAAAAAAAAAATAGTACCAATAGATCAAGACAGTGCAGTTATTCCAGTAGCGGAAATGTTAATATCAATGATGGACCTCCATTAACACAAGTACATCGACACATGCATAAAGTCTACATAACATTTAAAAAAAAAAAAAGAAAAAAAAGTTGTGATTGGTTGGAGGTTGTTTGCATATATACTATGCAAAGTTTGTTTTGTATGTATGTTGTTAACCTATATACAATATTGAAGTAGCAATGTGTAGAAGTTTGTACAGTGTATTTGCACTATGTGCACTATTCACTCGTAGATTTAACTTTGGGTTGTTGGGGTTGTTGGGATCGTTTGACTGATATAGGAGGGTCGAAGCTTCATCTCAGTAAATGGGAGGGATGCGTCTTTGCCCTTCCAGTCTATCCACACCACACCCTAAGAGACAAGAAAAAAAAAAGACTCAGAAATTGGTGGATGGTTTGTGACTTAAGCCCTATTGGTGTCTTAAGATGAACACCATTTAAACCTAAGATGAACCTCTATTGTTTGAGCTACAGAAACGCTACTGTTTGCTGATGTAGTACCTTGTTGTCGGAGTAGGAGGCATAGAGGCCGTTGAGGTTTGCCTTGTAGCAATTTTTATACCACCAGCCTCCCAAGTAGGCCTTAGCACAGTGGATGCTAAGAGTATTTGGGTCTTTGTCTTTGGTGGAGAACGGACGGCGGTTATGATATTTCATGGAATCACCTGCAAAAAGACAAAATATAGCTAGTGCGTCAGATTGTCCTTCTTAATGCAAAACCTTCTTTTTTTTCACACAAAGTGTTATATTTTCTCTCACCAGCAGTGCCAAAGTATCCAGACAGCTCGATTTCATAGTGGTTAGCCTCTGAGCTAACGTTGAAGTTGGCATAATGAGCAAAGGCCGTGTCATTTCCTGAACGCAGGTCAATCCGCAGGCTCATTGGTGTACGACTGGTGAGAGTGTGAAGGATGTCATTTCCTGTTGAGAGAGGGTGCAGAAATGTAATTCAAAGTCCCTGCAACTGTTAAACTGATATTCTTTAGGTGGGAACCTGGGAAATAGAAAATATTCAATGTTTATATATTTTTTGGTTTCTAAAAAAATAATACAATGACTGTGGAAAATCTCACCCAGCCAGAATTCCTCACTCAGGGAACCAAAGCCTTTACTGTAGTCTCTCCAGCTCCTGAAGAAATCAGTAGATCCATCCATTCTCCTCTGGAAAACCTGCATTTGTAAAACAACAAAATCTTACTCAAATTCAAAAACCATTTACTTAGCCACATATCAGTTCAGTTCACAAAAAGAGGGGGGAGGGGGGAGTAAAAATACATAAGATCAGAACAAAAATACATAAATACATAAGATCAGAACAATGAAAATGCATAAAAGCAACAGCATAATAAAAGTGCACAAAATGCAACTTTTGTCTTTTTGTGTGCAAAATACATTAAAGTGACATTGTGAATAAAACCAAGTGTAACCATATATTTTAAATTTACTAAATTGCAACTTCATTATTACAAATGTGTACAGATATATTTAAATACATGTCATACAAGCTTCAATAGAAACATTAAAGTATATTTTAGTTTACTATAAATGGTTGTCTGTACATTTGACAGTGCACTTTAACTATTTAAAGATTTGCTTTTTTGTTTTCTTACTGTCCAGCCTCCTCCATCAGTCTCCATGTCACAGTAGACCCAGACTGGCTCTCCATCCTTCCCTTCAGGGTAAATCTCAGCCTCTCCTGACTCCTTCATCCCGTTGACCTGTACCTCTGAGCAGTCTGTGGGGTATGGGTGCGGGAGCTGGGCTACAGTGCAAGAATAAAGAAAATCAAATCTATGAAAGATAGAACAACCAGGGGTGAAATCGAGTTAGTTACAAACAGAACATTACACACCAGTGGTAAATTCAGCAAAGACAAAACTGATGTACTGTCCATCTCTTTCTCCCTCTATTTTCACAGTATAGTTTGAAAAGGCTGCCAGTCCAGTCAGCTCATAATGCGTCACAGATGGATTTAAAATCACCTCCTGTTAATACAAAGCAGGGGGCAGTGAAAATTGTGGGAAGTCTGCTAAATTTGTCTCAGGTGCTATTGAGTTATTGATATAATCACCTTGACTTCCTCGTTTAGTTGGTATGTGAGCCTATAACTTTTGAAAGCCACACGGGGAGCCCTCCATGAAATCACAGCTGAGTGAAAGGTCACCTCATTGGGAATCACGACCTGAAGTTTCACTCCTGGAAAACATACATGAAAAAAGAGGATAAAAACAAGATATGGCAGCTTCTGTAGAGAATATTGAATTAAAATGGTGAAAAGGTGGATTTTATTAATAATCAGTTTTGTTCTGTTCATCACACAATTTTGGCATACCAACTTTGACCATATAACAAGTAAAACTAAGGATGTCGGTTGATATTACAGATTTTTGTATGTTATTAGGCCTAGTACCGTTTCTAGGCATAGACAAGCTAGGCGGTCGCCTAGAGCGCCACCAGCTGGAGGGAGCGCCAGTGAGCGCACGTACTGCCACTACATTTTAACAGGGTTGTGATCAAGAGCGGCACGGACACCCTGAAATACGATTGCCGCCCCCACTGTATCCCCAACATCATTGGGCTAGAGTACTACTGTCATTCTGACCATGCCTGTATGCCATTGGATCAGAGCGCTGTCAATTGCTGCCTCTGATTGTTGCATGCATAGTTTGCATTTGGATTTGGAGCGCTCAACAATGCCATTAGATCAATGGGTTCTGTCAGTATTTTGCCACATAGGCCAATTTAAAATATTGGTACATAAAAAGTGCACAAAATGAGTATTTTGTTTAGGCAGTATTTGTGGCAGTCGAGAAAACATGTTTCATGTGAAACTGGTCTAAAAGGTGTGCGTTTTTGCACCAATGCATTGTTAAAGGTTCAGTGTGTCTTGTAATATTCCCATATAAAACTTTTACAGCCACTTAAAAAATATTGGTGTAGTAAAATTCGCTAATTCGCAAGATCAATACATACTTTATTAAACTGCTTTGTCAAATTTAACGCATCCTTATACGGAAGTGTCGAAATGCTGAATCAATTAATTCGCTTCCAAAAAAAAAAAAAAGAAAGAAAAATTAATTCGCTTCCAACAGCGCTTAAAGGGAGCAGCTGATAGGGTAATAGGGATTTCGCCTAGGGCGTCAAAATGGCTAGAAACGGCCCTGATTAGGCCTATACCGGCTGATATTGAATTTTAATATTGACCATTTAGTTACTGTCAGTCTCAACAGTAAAATATTTTTAAATTACTTTTATCCTCTTAAGACCCGAGAAAAAAGTTTTAGGAAAACATTAGTTTTTTTCATGTCTTTAAATTGTTTATAGCATTTAGAATAATGTAAAAAAAAAATAAAAAAAAAATAAAAAAATGATATTTCATTCATAAGTTATGCTATGTCCTCGGTTGAGGACATCGGGACTCAATTTCTTTGAAAAACTAAAAAGACATGAATGAACATGCATGGGCAAAAACAATTGATTTTTTAAATCACCAATACATTTTTGTATTGATTTTTTTTTTTTTTTACCAAACTTTGTATAAAGATGATTCTCAACTATGTTATAACAGAATGATTCGATATACCTTTTTTCTTTATGCAAAATGTGTATAAAATGGCCATAAACGGATTTGATCATTATATACAATGTATCTATGAACTAAATCTAATTTGCATATTAATGTGTTTTTGGGGCAACACGTAATGAAAAAAGAAGTGTAATAATGGGAGTAATAATTGACAAGTTTTCATAATAATATACAATATTTCATAGAATACTGAAATATAATTTCTTTCCCTATTCATTTATGACTCCCAAAATGTGTAAAAAACATGCTTTTAGTCCCAGTGTCCTCATATGAGGACATGTATGAAGTCAACGTCCTGTTTCGTAACAGAAGGTCATATTTTGATTTGAAACCCCATAACATTTACCTGAGATGTTGATTTATGACACACAATTTAAAAATTAGACAGATTTAAATGTTAATTAAAAAATATTATATTTCTATAAGAGTGTCACTAAATTAATTTCAGACATTTTTGAAGACCAAGGAGAGGGAATGGTCATGGTGAAACATCCAATCATTTGGTATCTCTGAAAAGCCCTGAATGTGCTCTGTACAGGACATCCAGACTTAAAACTGTGGCATGTATAGTCTCAGAGAAATTCACTAAAATATAATGTCCTCATATGAGGCCGCAGGGTCTTAAGAGGTTAAGTTACTTCGACAGTGTTTTGTGTCATTTAGTTTACTTGAGGGTAAGTAAACAGAATTGTGACAGGATACGCACCGCTTCCAGTTGTGAAGGTTGTGGAGACTGGGCTGCTCTGGAGCCGGTTGACTTGACTTTTGATTTTCATCATGTATAAAGAAGATCTGTGGAGTCCTCTGAGTTGATGCTCCACAGTACTGCCAGATAATGTCACTGTAATAGTCACATTAGGAGCTAGAAAGCAAAAAAAAAACTTGAATAAGCAATGACGGTTTAGTATAGAACCAGCCATTTAATAAGCCTGACTGCACTTACATTTTGTAGTTCCATAACTGAGTATATAGCTGTCCACTTTAGCTTGTGATGGTTTCCATACCAGCAGAGCTTTAGTGTCTGTGATGTTCACCACCTTTAGTTCAGTAGGAGAATCCGGCACTAGGATTTATAGAAATATGAACGAGACATCAGTGACGCCAAAGCATCATCAGCAACCATAACATCAAGTGAAAAGAAACAAAAAACAATAAGCATTCTTCACACCAGTTGTGACGGAGGCTGTGACTGGCTCGCTTTCGAGTGTCTCCAGAACCGAGCTCACAGTAATGTCGTAGGTGGAGCCAGGAGAGAGCTTAGACAGGAGAACATGGGACAGCTGGGAGTCAACAGACATGGAGCCACTCTCGCCTGCAGTATAAAAAGGTAAAGCATTGTAAAATCATCAAAATGTATTGTGAGGGTGCACACAGTAGCACTTAATAGTCATATAGCAGAAAAGCAGGATAACTCAAAGACATTTACAGTACCAGTTACAATGTTGGTGTACGTGACTTTAAATTCTGCTACTATGCTTTTAGGTTTTGTCCATGATACTGAGAAGGAAGTCTCTGTTATATTGCTGAACATCAAGTCAGTGAGCGGTTCAGGACCTGGAAAAAGTCAAAAAGCACAGTCAAAGAAAATCTCAAAGTTGGAGCAGTTTAAACTGAAGTCATTGACATTAAGAATATCAGCACAAATGTATGTTTTAGAGTTCTGAAACATTTATATTCCTGCATAAATATGCCATATTATCCAAGCAATCAATTGGTGCATTCAGTCTTAAAATGATTTAATGGTGAATTTTGAATATCACCATTCACCAATACAGTACACACATCATTAATTTTAGCAGTGGAAATTCTATGTTAAGTTGACAGCCAAAGAAAATCTAAGGCTGTTTTGTGCTCCTGATGTCACTGAACTCATGCCTAGTATTTATGACAAAAATAGAGTAAGTGGGTCTTGCCAACATCAATATTTAAAATGCACAAGGTACTGTATTCCATGCATTCATTAGAGATTTAAGCATACTTAAGTGCTGCCAGCACACCGCAGGAGAGTAAATGCTCTTCACTGGTGTTTATTGCAGTGAACCAAAGCAGGAAGTATGGGAAACCTACCTGTGGATAATGTAAGGCGGTGAATTTTGGATCGTACGCCAAGACCAGAGCCAAACAAGGAAACCGAATACTGCGTTTGAGGATGAAGGCCTTTGAAAAAATATGACCGTGCTGTACCAGCAAGAACTTGGGAGAACTTTTTCACAGTCTTTCCTTCAGGTTTGCTACTTTGGACTTTAGATGATGTTCTGTTTAAATTGGGCCTTTGGACATCTGTTACATTTACAGCCGCTGCTCCATCCTGAATTTTCTCAGAATCTTCATTTCCTCCTCTGATTTCCCTTCTTGATATAGTGAAGTTCTTGAACATGTCTCGAGGAGCTTCCCAAGACATAATGAACCCGGTAGAAGTGATATTATGAACCTCAACTGATCCAATGACTGATAATCTGCTGATAGTTTTGTTAAAATGCTTTGTATGAGTTTTGGATTCTAAACTTGTCCCATTTACATGCTTATCAGACTTCTCTGCTTGGAGAGTTGTTTCATTGCCGTGCAATAGCTTATTGTCTTTTCCAGTAGATGTAACATTAATAGTCTTGCTTTCTTTTGCTTGATCTCCTACAGTTCTAATAGTGACCTTTGTCTTGGACACAGTTGAATTAGATGATTCTTTGGTGCCTTTAAACACATTCTCTGAAACTTTGGAGGTTCCATTAACCTTCTTTCCAAATCTCTGAGTCACATTCTGATAGACAGGCTCGTCTTTAAGATTATTTTTCTTGGACTTGTCAGTGAGATCAGTTTGTGATTGTTTGTCTAAATCTAGTTTTATGGTTGTGGTTTTGCCTTTTTTTGCTTGCTCTTGACGTCTTCTACCTTCATGGTTTAGCAGAACTTGCCCAATAGTCTTAATAACCTTGTCTCTCTTTGTGGTATTGGACTGGGCTTTACCTGGAGACACGGTTGGACTTGGCTTCACTGTTGGCTTGGCTGTGGTGTTTGTCTTTGGGTCATTTGTGCCTGTCTTTTTCATGAGTATGGTCTTGTCTGGCTTTGTCTTCACAGGTTTTGTATCGGGTTTGGGAGTGGGGATCTTCATAGCCATTGTTTCAACAGTTACTGTGATCTTCTTGTCAGCAGCTGGGGAAATAATTTAGAGAGAGACTTAAATACATTCTTAATTGAATAGTTCAGCCCAAAATGAAACACAGCATGAAATATTTAGCAAGATGTTCCTGCTGCTCTTTTACTCACAATGAAAATGGTTTGGGACCATGGTCTGTTAATGGTGCAGTAAGCGATTTCTGAGAAACACTGTCAATATTTGAAACTGACACCCAAACACATCCAACACACCCTCGTCTTCACTGCTCTGTCCCCAAATTCACAAACATGCTGTGCAACACAGGCGGCAACTAACAGTTGGTAACAGAAAGCTTGCACAAGTATGGATTAATCAGTCCTATTACTATAGCTAATATTACAACAGCATTATCTTGGTTCAGTGAAACGTCGGTAAATCAAAGTTACTCAGGTGTCTGAGTAACTTCATGCTCATGTCTCTTCAGCGGCGGAAAGATTTTCCAATACTAACTTACTGTAACCCTTCTTTTTCCAGGTATATTTCTCTGACCAGTAAAATCCGCTTTGTTTTCCCCCTATTTACAGCCAGGACACAATTTTTTTTCAGCACACACAGAGAACAGACTGCTAGCAAATATTCACAAAATTCTTGATTTGAATTTTCAACAGTGTTTCTCAGAAATCGCTTACTGCTCACCACTTACCTTTTAAGCTCTAAAATGAGAAAAAGCTCCATTAAAGTAGATCATCTTAAATACAAATTTCCATCTGTTTCTAAAATTAAGACTTAAAAAGACTAGGAATAGTGTATAGGTCATATGGACTACTTTTAAGATACTTTTATTGTGCTTTTTTAATCTTTGGAGTTTGACAGCCCCTCGTCACAATTCACTTTCAATGTATGGAAAACAGCAGCATGGACATTCTGATAAAATTCTCTTTTTATGCTCTATGAAAGAAAATCATATTGGAACAACATTTCCATGAGTAAATTATGATTACCAGATTTTCATTTTACATTTAAAGTTTTACAGTGTTGTATGCCTTACTTACCCTTACTGCAGTCTAGGCCTGTATAACCAGTCTGACACACACACTTTCCCTTCACACACTTCCCTTTTTTGTTGCAGTTAGAGGGGCATGTTTTGCCACTGCAGTCTGGGCCACTAAAGCCCTGGAAACAAATACACTTTCCGTCTTCACACTTGCCCTGGCCACTACAGTTTTTAGGACATTGCTCTCCTGAACACTGAACACCTGAAGATAGATGATACAGTGTGTGAATTATAACCTGTTGAACAGTTTTATGCTTGCTTTACCATTTACCAGTGCCATTGTAATGGTTAACTAAAAAAATTTAGGATCTTTATTAGTGCATAACTTTACTTACACATTTTTTTAATCGCTGCCATCTCCTTCTCAAGAAACTCAACTCTATCCCTCAGTGTGGCCATCTCAGTTTCACAGCTTCCTGTACAGGCTCCTTGAACCAGGTTGATGTGATGAGTCATTACCAGAGGAGATCCAGGATTCAAACTGAGCTCCGTTTCTCGTACTTTGGTTACGTTACCTGAGTCTGTCTGAGACTCCTGAGGAACGCAACCCTCAGTGATGACTACTTTAACTGGTGAACTCTCTGCAGGTTTGTCTTTAGTTGGATTCTGGACTCTATCGATCACAGGCTTTGTGGTAGATGCAACAGTCTGATTGACATTGCTAATTTCTGAGGAAGTAGATTGAGTTTTAGTTTTTGTTTTGATGTTTAATGATGTAGTTACTGGTTTTGACCCAGTAACATTAATAGTTTGGGATGTCGACTTGACAGTAGAATTTTTCATCCTGCTAAGTGTACTTTCATCATCTGGCTTTGTGGTGGATGTGAGAGTGTGATTGATACTGCTAATTTTCGAAGAAGTAGACTGAGTTTGGTTTATCGTTTTGGTGTTTAATGATGTAGTTAATGTCTTCAGTGGATTAACATTAATATTTTTGGATATTGTTTTTACAGTAGAATTTTTCTTCTTGCTAAGTGTGGTTTCAGCCACATCAAGCTTTGAGGTAGATGGGAGAGTCTGATTGATACTTCTAGTTTCTGAGGAAGTTGGATGAGTCTGTTTTTTTCTTTTGGTATTCACTAATGTAGTTAGCTTGTGAACATTATGACTAATAGTTTGAGTCGTTAACTTGGAAGTAGAATTTTTCTTCTCGCTAACTGTGCCTTGAAGAGAAGGCCCAGGTTTCTGGACATCTACAATAGGCTTTGATGTGGATAAGAGAGTCTGACCAATGCGACCTGGCTTTGACGAAGCAGAATAAGTTTGATTTATCATTTTGGTGTTTACTGATTTTGAAGCATTAACACGAATAATGTGGCCTACTGACTTGGTACTAGTATTTTTCTTCGCATTTTCTGTTACTGGAAGAGAAGACACGGGTTTCTGGACAACATCTACAGCAGGCTTCAAGGAGGACAGAAGAGTCTGATCAGTGGTACTATTTTTTGAGGAAGTAGATTGAGTTTGGTCTTTCATTTTGGTCTTTTGAAATGTAGTTACTGGTTTCTCAGCATTAACATTAACACTATTGACTGTTGACTTGGTAGTAGAATTTTTCTTCTCACTAACTGTGTTTTGTTCACTTTGCACAGGTTTCTGGATGGTTTCCACATCAGGCTTTGTAGATGATGGGAGAGTCTGATTCACTCTACTAGTTGTTGAGAAAGTAGATTGAGTTTGGTCTTTCATTTTGGTCTTTAATAATGTAGTTATTGGTTTCTCAGCATTAACATTAACACTATCGACTGTTGACTTGGTAGTAGAATTTTTCTTCTCACTAATTGTGTTTTGTACACTTTGCACAGGCTTGTGGATGGTGTCCACATCAGGCTTTGTAGATGATGAACGAGTCTGATTCACTCTACTAGTTTTTGAGGAAATAGATTGAGTTTGGTCTTTCATTTTGGTCTTTAATAATGTAGTCGCAACTTTAATAGTTTGGGCTGTTGAATTAACAGTGGAATTTTTCTTCTCACTAAGTGGGTCCTGAAGAGAAGGCACATGTTTTTGGAAGATGTCTTGATGCTGATTGACATGGCTAATTTTTGAGGAAGCAGATTGAGTCTGGTTTTTCGTTTTGGTGTTTAATAATGTAGCTACTTTCTTTGACACATTAACATTAATAGTTTGGACGGTTGACTTCACAGTAGAATTTTTCTTCTCGCTAAGTGTGATTTCATCAGCAACCAGCTTTGTAGTGGATGGAAGAGTCTGATCGACGCTGCTCTTTTTTGAGGAAGTGGGATGAGTCTGGTTTTTCAGCTTGGTATTTAATGCTGTAGTTCCCAACTTTGGAAGATTAAGACTACCAATGTTGGCTGTTGTTTTGGCGGTAGAATTTTTCTTTTCATTAAGTTTGCCTGGAAGAGCAGGCGCAGGATTCTGGACAGCATCTACATTAGGCTTTGTAGTGGATGAAAGAGTCTGACTAATGCTGCTAGTTTTTGAGGAAGTAGATTGACTTTGGTTTTTCGTTTTGGCGTTTGAGAATGTGGTTACTGGTTTCTGAACATTTAGATTAATGGCATTCCCTTTTGATTTAGTAGTAAAATTTTTCTTCTCAATAAGCATGTCTTGAAGAGAAGGCACAGGTTTCTGGACACCATCCACAACAGGCTTCGCTGTGGAAGGAAGAGTCTGATTGGTGCTTTTTGAAGAAGCAGCATGGGTCTGGATTTTCACTTTGGTGGTTAATGTTGTGGTTACTAGCTTGGGAACATTGTGGCTAATAGTGTGGTCCTTAGATTTGGTAGTGCCATTTTTATTCTCGCTAAGTGTGCCTTGAAGAGAAAGCACAGGATTTAGGACGAGGAGAAAAACTATTGAGATTAACATTTTATGCTGGATTAAGGTGTCAAGTCTTTCATACAAATAAATGGTTTGAACTTATTATATAAAGCCTAAACTGCAAATTTTTGATATTTATTTTCCTCAACTATCTTATAGGTATTTGTGATATAATGGATGTGTTCCCTGAAAAGAGAAAAGCTGAGTTAGTTTGCCTTTGCATGCAGTTTTATTCACACATACATTCATTCATTGGTCAAATTTGTGTAAATAAAACACATGCTTTTCAAATGTATGGCAGGCTAAGAGGAGCCGGGCTGGCTGAGCTCAAAACTGCATTTTTGGAAAAAGCTCTCAAACCTCTATCAGCGGAGGGACTGTACCGCAGCAACAGAGCCGTACTGTCCTCCTCTCACAGGGACTGTATGTCTTTGACTCAGCTCTTACATAATCTTTACTTAGGCCAACTAAAAACTGCGAGGGCTAGTTTCCAGTTAAAAAAAAAAAATACTCCAGTCTATTTAAGCGCTCACCACAGAAGCATCCAAAAAATTCTTTAATAATTGGAGATGAAGTAAAACTTACACAAAGATTGTTTAGACTGGCTTAAAAATCATAGTTATACATTTTTTTTTATTGAAAACTGATAAACTTTATATTTAAGCTTTTTAAATGATAAACATTTGTAAAAAAAAAAAAAAATTAATAGCATGCACAAATATTAATAAATATATACAATGAGCCTTAAAAATTTATATTTTTATTATTTAATTCTTATCTAACATCTACAATTCTTAACATCCAGAAATCTTAAACTGACCATTATTTTACAATACAAAACATCCAGCCCACTTAAAATAAATTCCACTTAAAACAATTCTTACTGCCAATTATTGATTATGGAAATGAACACAGTGATTATAATAATGTGTAATAGAATGTGTCTTACCTGTGTTTGGAGCTGCTTCTGTCCTGCTCAGTGTTGTATGAAGCTCCTTCCATCAGCTTTGAGAACCTCCTGTGACTGATTGAGATTGATGGAGAAAGAGAGACCGTGAACAGGAGCTCCACTAGCTAAAGGACCCAGGGCAATCAAATCTCCTACTTAAAGTTTTTCCATACTCCGCCCCCTTGCCAATTTACATTGAGCATATTTCCTGCTCCTGAAAACACTATGGGTGTTTTCTCCTGGTAAGAATTTCCCTAATCATTTAACAGACTTACAGAGTTTATTTAACACCTTTATCAGTTATTGCTTAACATGAATGCTGTCCTCTAGAATTATGCCTGTTTTTACCAGTATATTACCAATATAATGGCAAAAGTCAGACATTAAAAAATGTATAATGTTGCATCTGTTTTTTACATGTTACAACCACCATGCTGATTAAAGGGACAGTTTAACCAAACGTCCTGCTGTAACCAGGTTTCCGGTTTGTAATGATTGTAGCATATAGTGTTTTAAATAGGAAGATTTACACTTTAATCACTTTTAACACAAATGTACCATTTAATTAGATTTTCTGTTTATTTGATCAAAATTATGACATTAGATTATACTTCACCTGCCCTCAGACCATAATTTACTACTTCATACAGATTAAAATATATGCAACATGTAAGAAAATCAGAAATATAAATATATCTTTAAGAAACATTACTAGCATTTTATAATATTTTGGTGTCACTCGTTTTTGTAAACTTCTAATATTTATAAATCATATATTGATTAAAAACTGTGAATATAAAGTCAGGTCTTTTCATATTGCCACTGGGTTCATTAACTTCACACAGGTTTTTATTTCATATTTTAAAAAATAATAATTTCCTTCAATTTAAGCAGATCCTATTAGTAAGTTTTTTTTTTTTTTTTTTTTTTTTTTTTTAACCTGACAGTGTTGTACTCATATTACATGATAAGCAAAGAAAACACATTCTGTGAGAAATAAATGCAAAGGTTACACCCCAAAATAGTTGAAAACCTCTTTATATAAAATAACTCCATACACACTTCTTTTGACCTTTTCCACAAAGATCTGGCTTGTACTTTTCCTTTTTAGTACCTGATGAGAGTTTGAGTGTGAAAATCCTCTAGTGGAGCACAGAGAGTGTTTGTGTGTCAGCTGATGGGAAATGATGGGTGGCCACTGCTCACTAGCGCCCCCACTTGTATGATATTTATATCATGCTAAAGCAGGCCCACATCAGAGACCACAGTTCTGCTGCTGACCTGACCTTACTCTCTTAGTCAAAGCAGTGCCAAGCCTTGAGATGTATACACACCTAGCAAAACAACCATCTACTGACAAGCATTTCTGGGAATTCATGAGCCCAAAATCACATTATACAGTATAGAGTATTGTTCATTTGTTTCTGTGGAAAACTTTCTATCTACCACTATCTAAACAAAACACTTTAATCTAGTTATATTTGCATTTGCAATTTGTAATTTATAGACTACGTTTACTGTTTATGAGAAATGGCTTCATAAAATAACTAACTAAATACCTGTGTTGACTAATCCATTTAAATGCACACAAATGATTTTTTTTTAAAAATCTCAGTATTGTATACAAATAACTCAGATGCTTTGATGCCATTAACAGTGCTAATTTTTACTCTTAAGTCAGTAATTAGTATTTTGGAACAAGCTTCATGGTTTAAGCAGTTCCATGGCTGGTTGTCCATCTACTTTGTTCCAAAAACAGCTTGACCAAACAGCTTGCTTGTCCAAGATGGTCTACCAGCTAATGACCAGCTTGCACCAAATAGAAACCAGCTACCCTGTTCCAAAAACTGGCATGACCACCTACTTTTTTGTTTGTTTGTTTGTTTGTTTTTTGACCCAATGAGGGTCCACCTGCTAATGACCAGCAAGAAACCAGCTTTAATGTTCCAAAAACCAGCATGACCGCCTTTACCTTTTTTTTTTTTTTTTGACCCAGTGTTGGTCTGCCTGCTAATGAACAGCTAGAAACCAGCTGCAATGTCCCAAAAACCAGGTTGACCACCTTCACCTCATTTTGTTTCTTTGGTCTGTCATGATCTACCAACTAATGACCAGCTTAAACCAGCTAGAAACTAGCACTATGTTCCAAAATCCAGCTTGATCACCTAAAAATGACATGACCAGCTGGTAGCTGGTTTATTACTGTTCTAAATTGGTTGGCCTTTTAGACCAGCTAGCTACCATGTTCTAAAAACCAGCTTGACCAACTTTTCCTGAGAGTAGTTATGTCAAGGAATGTCTGAGAATTGACATTCTATGTACTTAATTGTCTGCATTTGTCACTGCAGTGTGAATTAGCCTTTAATATGATATGATCAGGTTGCTCCTGGTTTGTTGCTAGTCAAAAATAGTCTACTTGCTTGCACAAGCTAAGCTAGAAACCTACCACCTTAAGTTGGATTTCCAGCATGGACTTGAAAATCAGACCTTATTGACTGATTTGATTTGAGGTATTTAATATATTTTGGGCTGCACCAACTTGAAAGCTGGCTAGACCATGCTAGAAACATTCAAAAATTCAAGACATGCATAACAAGTAAATAGAGGTGATGTTAAGTGATGCAGAAGCATTTACCTAAATACAGCATTTGACCTTTTTCCAAATGAAAATATGTGCATTTCTGAGTCTGCATATTTGTTCAGGCTTTACTGATTCAAACATAATGAGAAGGTTAATGGTGACAGCGCAAACAAGGTGAGCATTGACCTAAGCCCGATTGAAGTGATGGCCAACCCCACCGTGTTGCTTATGTTGGACCGACTCTCAGAGATTAAAATAATACGAGAGCATAAAGCCTGGTTCTGTTCCTCTCCCCCTCTACTCTCAGCGCTCGCACCTCTTTATGTCCTCCCTCCTCCAGAAGATTCAAAGAACTACCATAATAAACAAGGATTTAGCATGCCAAGCACTAATAAACATAACACAGACACACACATCCTCTTGACTTCCACTGGAGATTGTATTAGACTTCTATTGAAATGATTATTTTTGTGACACTGATTTTGATGTTATGATTGCAAGACAAATTGTAACTGCATAAAAGCCCATTAGTATGAATCCCATTTGAATTTGAGATAAAATCAGTCAGAACATCATTAACACCACATGCACTTAGGATTGCATCATATTTGAATGTTTATTAATTAAAATACCATTTACTACGTATCTTTAACTGCACTCGTCATACTAAAATCAATAGGCAAGTCAGATGTTAGTTCAGTAGCAAAATTCAACAAGAGATTTGTTATACTGATGGATTCTTTAGTGTTTTGGCCAGTTTATTAAAATAACCAGCTCTTAAGAGTCATTAATTCAGAAATTGGAAACTATTGGTGCTTATGTAAAAAAGAATGTTCTATACTATGAACGTGTGTACTTCGACTACTAAATCTGTCATGTTGCCATTTTCATGTGATCTACGGTGTCAGCTGCATCTTGGCAAATGTATATCATACATACATTATTAGGACTTATTTTGGGGTGGTGCTATATTTATATTGAATCATTTAGCATGCCTTTATCAATTTAAACAGATTGAATAAACCAAGGGAGCAACATAATTTTATTGTATCAAATACTTTTAGCATTTGCTCAAGTTCTTTAGATTAAAGAAACAAATGTGTTTGCATTTGCCTGATAATTATGCAGATGTAATTAGAGAGTCTTTGATCATTGATTCTAGAACCTTATTTAAGGGGTTCAATTCTCATCTTATCTCAGTCAGTCTATCACAACCCTCATTTCTCTATGCATCCCTAGCTATCTTGCCACAGTGTTATCTTCTCATTTTGGTGCCTTCTGAGTGAAGTGTCTGATTTTTCACGCTGAGTAGGCGATACTACCCACGGTTCAGTTGAGTTTTTAGCCACTCTATATGACACACTGCCCTTTCAGCCTCCTCTTCAGCAGAGTGTGTGCGTTGTTGTACACGTTGTACACGCACATGCAGATGTTACCGAGTTTACTGTGAGCACAGAAGCCCCTCTCACACTCTCAACTGCCAAGTGAAATGAGTCTTCAAAAAAATAAATACACCTATGCTGGGAAGCTGAATCACCCCACTATAACCAACCAAGTCTCAAAGACTAGAGTGGCATGAAACTCAGTGGGAGGATGTGAAAGAGGCCTCAAAAGTGTGTGTTTTTGTAAAACTTAATTGATGTGTGTAGATTTATCTGTGTGTGGTCACTGTTATTCTGCTGAGCTGTCTCTTAAACACATAGAGTGTCTCTAATACTTGAAAGAAAAAAGATTTAGCTTTGAAAATGATGGTTGTTATTGTGATTGTGATTGTATTGTGATACTGACTCTAAAATGTTTTATAAGCACATATATTTTAAGACAGACTAAAGGTTCCCATAATCGGTAGCATAAGAAGAAACGCAAGTTTACAATTCAGGATAAATGTAGATTCCTTCTCTGCTGCAGTGAGATGTTGAGTAATTCAGTTCCCCAAAATTGCAGTTCAGACTACATGTTGCATCCATTAACTTGGTACTCTTTCACAAAATCTTTCAGTTCCTTGCAGAAGCTCTTGTTGACTGATGCTCTGCATGCTGAGGGCGACAGCTTCTCCTCAACCCATGTTTTTGAATCCAATAGGTACTGCATGCTGAGAGGGAAAGAGTTCATGTCTATTAGCTTCAGGTCATCTATTGTCAAATATTATCAACACTATTTTAATATATCTTATAATGTAATTTATTTCTGTCATGGGAATTATGAATTTCAGCAGTCATTACTCTGGTCTTCAATCACATGATAACCTTCTGAAATCATTCTAATATGCTGACTTGGTGCTCAAGAAGCATTTCTTGTTGAAAACATATCAATTTTGAAAACAGTTGTGCTACTTAATATATCTGTGCAAACAATGATACATTTCCATCCCCAAAAGAACAGCATTTGTGACCTGTGCTAGCAAAATGAGTCACATCAAGCAAATTTGAAGTAAAATAAGTTATTTTTATTTTCACATTCTCCATTAAAATACCTTCAAGATGATATATGATTTGTTGGAATCGGATGAAAAATGACGAAGTCAGCAAAGTAACTTTTAGAGGAAAAAATCAAGTTAATGTTTTCTGAAGGTTCCAAAGCAAAATCACCTATAGCAACATTGCATCATTTCCTCCACTTCCTTTCTTAATATTAATGACTATATTAATAATCACAATATAGCCATTTTTATTTGATCTTTGTTATTAAAAATAAGAATAGATGCAGAAACAACAACAATAGAACAAATAAGAAACAAATAGTACATTACTATTTTCATTTTACATCTAAACAAAAGCAAAAACAAATAATCAAATGTAAAAATCACTTCAGTGTGTTCATTACAAATAAGTTGATTATTAAAACTACAAAAGAAAGTAGTTCAATCAAGAGCAGCTATCTTTTTCTTTTATTGTTAGATTAATATTAATGAGTCAGATGGACTATATAGTAAGTCCTGTACTGCAGGGATCTAATATAATGTGACACATCAGATGTTTTTTCCCCAACAGTTCCCCAAACGTTCACTTAAGACATAACAGATTATGTTTGCGTGAATAGCCTACTTAAATACTGTAATTCTGTGTATACAATATGTGTATATTTATCGGGATTGCTCGCTAGCGGAAGCGGCCTTTGTGTGCGAGATTCATATTCAGTTAGCGGCAGCACAAGAAGGGAGCAGAGAAAAATGTACTCCTCTTAGAAAACATACAAATGTTGATAATTTTAGATGTTTAATTACTATTTGGAGCTTTGGGATTGCTAGACAAGGGCTTAAGGAACTATTTTTTGTGGAAACCTGAAATTTAAATTTTTTTATTTTTTACTTTGGCCTGTAGCTCAAAATTAGCCCGTGCGCATTCCAACTAATTTTCCCAATTAGTTTACAATAAAATAATTAATTAATCTCATGATTTTCTTCTTTATTGAAATCTTAGTAAAACAATAATACTATCAAATATTATTCTGTACTAATCTGCGACTAGGAAGTAGCAAATCATAGTTTCTGACAGGAATACAGCCTATATTTAAAATAAAATGTTTCACTCAAACATCTCATTTCAATAGGACATACATTGACTGTTAAATGAATACATTTAAATGTACTTACTTTCCATTTGAGTCTTTGGTGGGGCCATCATTGCCCATGATGAGGTACGTCTTGCCCTCTTTTAGTTCAGCCTTGCAGTGCTTTCTCTTGGCAAACACCCGTGTACTGTCTGCGCTCACGCTCATGTCTCCCACTGAGGGTCAGAGGTTAAACTCTTAATTTATATGAGCATAAAGTAGATTAATAACTCAGCACAGTGTCCTCTTTACCTAAAATTTCTTTTTAAAATGTTCATGTCATGATTGATCATATACTACAATGCATGTGATACTATATATAACGCTCAGGAAAAAAAGGATCACTTACAATATTGGAGGACCACGGTCACAGTTGCTGAATACAACATAAAATTGCTCTCTTCAGTAACTGAATCCACAATGACATCAAATGCTGTCAGAAAAATAAAATGAATAATAAAATGTAAGATCTGCCTCAGCCACAATTTCTTAATGTTTTATTGAAAATATTTTACCCTCTTAGGGTTTGTTAGTGTTTGTATGAATATGGAATCACAAACCATAGTCACTGTTGGTGTGGAAACAAGCATATTCAAATCTGTTCTTTTTGGTGATTTTCATGTCAATTGTTTTCTTCTCTGTGAAACAACCTCCTGATGAAACAGACGTTATTAGATTTTATGATGTGTAAAACTCAGAGAAATTCTACAATAAATGATCATTGGTTAGTGTAGATATGCTCACTGGTTTTTATATGGGTTTGTTTGTTTGAATGATAAATGATTTATTTAGAACCTACTTTCTGCACATTGACGCACATCATCTGAGCACAGGACAGAAACCGCCTTGCTCCTCTTGGGGGCGCTGTACAGCACTGAACATCTCCTGTCTGTGAAAATTAAATGACAACTCAGGGCATCCATGATAAAGAAAACAAGTATAAAACGATGGCTTTGAAAACTTTTATAGCAATTTCAAGAAAAGTTTCAGTGTACTTATGTTTAAAATAACTCAATTAAAAAGTAAATACAAGCTATCTTCTTTTTACACACACACCATATCATATGTGAAAGAAAAATACATGTAGAACTCTTTATTTTATTTATTTTTTCTTCATTATTATATCAGGGCAATTGTATCACCTTGGCTTTTTTATATTAAAGGGATAGTTCACCCCAAAATGAAAATTCTGTCATTAATTACTCACCCTCATGTTGTTCCAAACCTGTAAAACCTTCGTTCATCTTTGGAACACAAATTAAGATATTTCTGATGCATTGCTAGAGCTCTCTAACCCTCCCATAGACAGCAAGGATGCTTACACGATCAAAACTCAGAAACGTAGCAAAGAAATCAAAAATAACGACTTTATTCAACAATTCTTCTCCTTTGCGTCACCCTATAGCACCATTTTGGAGAATATCACATATGTAAACAATGTATGTAACGTATGTACGTGGATATGTTGTTTACGTTCAGATCAAAGCGTAAACAATGTAAACAGCATATCTGCATATGGTGCTGCTGACACAGAACAGCATATGTTGTTTATGTATGTGATACTCTCCAAAAATGGTGCTATAGGGTGACGCGGAGGAGACGAATTGTTAAATAAAGTTGTTATTTTTGTTTTCTTTGCGCACAAAAAGTATTCTCATTGCTTTATAACATTATGGTTGTACCACTGATGTCCCATAGATTATTTTACCTAAGTCCTTGCTACGTTTCTGAGCCTTGATCGTGTAATTATCCTTACTGTCTATGGGAGGGTCAGAGAGCTCTCGGAATGCATCAAAAATATCTTAATTTGTGTTCTGAAGATGAACGAAGGTCTTATGGGTTTGGAACGACATGAGGATGAGTAATTAATGACAGAATTTTCATTTTTGAGTGAACTATCCCTTTAATTTACTATTTATAAACAATATTTATATAGGCCTATATCAAATGTGACATGTCATTAACAAATTCAGTTGTTATGGCCCTGTAAAATACATTTTCTCATACAAAAAGAAATTAAGCAATAGCTTGCCTGGTTCATAGTAATCATAAAAGGTAGCAGGAGCTGGTTGAACTAAACCAATGGCCACACTTTGCTTCGCTCCGAATGCTATACAGGCCTCACCTTCATCTATCTGAGGGGTGACAGAAAGACAACTTGAACTGCTTTGTAAGTAAGCGAGTTATGATTAACTATGTGTGTTTGTGCTCATTTCACCTCATTGAAGTACAACAGCACTCTTCCTCGTGTGAGCTCATAGTGAGAAATATACCTGTCCACCAGATCGTTTAGCTGTTGGAGAGAATGTTAGAGAAACAATGGAGTAAAGCAAAATGATGAAAAACCCATCATAAGATACAGATAGATAACTATTAAAGGGATAGTTCACCCAAAAATAAAAATTCTGTCATCACCCTCATGTCGTTCCAAACCCATAAGACCTTCGTTCATCTTCGGAATACAAATTAAGATATTTTTAATGAAATTCGAGAGCTTTCTGACCCTTCAAAGACAGAAAGGGTACTACCATGGTCAAGGCACAGAAATGTAGTAAGACCATTGTGACATCAGTGGTTCAACCCTAATATTATGAAGCTATGAGAATCCCTTTTGTGTGCCAAGAAAGCAAAAATAACAAATTTATTCAATAATTTCTTCTCTTCCGTGTTATTAACCATTGCCATTCTCTAGAGTATCATGACACATGCATGTGCATTCCTCTGACTGAAAACAAGGCGCAGCACATCCAGGTTCTATGTCAGAACTCCAGCTCCTGCGTCAGCTGCACCACACGCACATGTCACGGTACTCTTGTGAATGGTGGCGGGGAATGACAGGGAAAAGAAGAATTCTTGAATGAAGTCGTTTTTTTTTTTTTTTTTGTGAACAAAAAGTATTCTCGTAGCTTTGTAAAATTACATTTGAACCACTGATGTCACATGGACTATTTTAATGATGTCCTTACTACTTTTCTGGGCCTTGAACATGGTAGTTGTGTTGCTGTCTATGCAGGGTCAGAAAGCTCTCGGATTTCATCAAAAATATCTTAATTTGTGTTCAGAAGATGAACAAAGGTCTTACGGGTTTGGAATGACATGAGGGTGAGTAATTAATGACAGAATTTTCATTTTTGGGTGAACTATCCCTTTAAAACAGAGGATAAAGACTAGGATTACACATTTTATATAATAATATTATAATTAAAAATATTGTGAATATAATTCCTTATTTATTAAAAAAATCATTGAATAAGTTAATGGCAGACCTTTTCTAGATCTGTTCTGATTGCATCAAAGCTGCTAAGTAGAGTAATGTCAGCAATGGCCATTCCAGAGAGGTTCATTCCCTGTGTATGACTGTTTGAGAAGACAGATGATCCTGATAACCTCCAAAACAGCACATTATGATTAAGATGATGGATGTTTGTTAGAAGTACATTTTCTTACCTGACACACACTGTATAGACTACTTCATCTTGTGTGTTTTGTGTAGTGTCTCTTTTTTGTCTGCTGCGAGCATCAAACCACTCGATTGCTGACCGCGGGAGATCTTCCTCCTCCTTCCTCTCTTCATCTTGTTCATAGTCCTCATAGTAATTGTAAGTTTGTTGTACATCACCTTAAAAATATTTTTGTACGAATAATTGCATACAATTCTGCGTATTTATAGAAATAAGGTATGAATTATATGGATAAGGTTAAATGTGTTGTTAAATTAGGCCTGAATTTTGGCATGGATAGTTCACAACTCACTTGTGTATTCCACTTTTCCCTCTACAGTCACATTTATTGACAAGTCAGCGCAGTTGAAGTCTTCCTTATGAGCATAATAAGCCTTTGCCACCTACAGTAACAAAACAGAATAAGAATAATAATAGAATAATAATAATATTGCTGTGGAAATTTTTGACCTCATGTATACACACTGTGGAAATATTTGTTAAATTTCTTACCTTCATTTTAATTTTTCCTTTACCGGAAAGGTTTACATCTATTCCCATTCCCACTAGTCTCTGAAAAGACAAAAGAAATACCAGAAAGAATATCAGAAGGAGAAAATATCAGAAACTTAAGATAACTAAGTCAGAATGAAAAGTCAGAACTGTAAACTTACAGTGTCACCTGGAGGACAACAGGCCAAATTACAGTAGCCTCAGCATCCTCATCTCAATGTATATGGACCCCCCTATTTGTGTGTGTGTGTGTGTCATGCTACAGTAGTTTAGATCTGGGACAGGACTTCCACATCAATCCTCGTTCTCTTAAGCCATTTTGTTAATTTCTGTCAGTGTTTTGTGTCACTCTCCCAGTTATTTAACCACCTTTTTGAACCTTATTTTAATTTAAAAAGAATAATAATTAAAAACCTTACTGTTTTTCCACACAATTTACCATAAATATAAATGTGTTATATAGCTAATAAAAAGCCTATAATTGCAGTACTGTCATTCATACATTTGTGACATTCTGTTTACCTTTAATTCTGTTTCCACTTTTTCATTTTTGTCCAAAGTCAGCTTTTCCATCTCAGACCTCCCTTGAACGGTGAACTGTGCATTGATTGTACGGAAGGGGGCTTCAGGTATACTCAGTGCGTACTCTGATAGGGCTTCCAAAGCCATGATAGTGTCCTATAATGTTTAAATAGTAGTGTTATCATTTTTTTTTTAATATTGTTTGGAATTAGAGTAAAAGACATATAGTAGGTACCATTCAGTCTCATTAGACCCACCTGTGTTGATTTGAAACCTCCATCATAGTTCTCTTGTGAAGACAAGAAGCATGCGGCAGCATTTGCTGTTAATAAGTCCTTGTGTGCTAGTGCAGTCAGAAGAGCGTATGCATTGGTCTCTACTGTTAATGCCACTCCAGGGGGCACAAGGTAAGTTTTTGCCTCATTTACCAGCCGCGCATTTTCATCATCTTGCCGAACAAGACACTCTTCCACTAATCAGTTCAAATGAGCAGGAGAGAGTGAAGAATTTACAGAAAAAAAACTAATATTAATAATGAATGACTAATATAGATATTTAAAGGGGTCATCGGATGCAAAATTCACTTTACAAGTTGTTTGAACATAAATGTGTGTTGGAAGTGTGTGTACACATCCATCCTATAATGATACAAATCCACCCAGTGTTTTTTTTTTTTTTAAATCCCTATTTTAAAATCCCCTTTCTCAAATCAGGTTGTTCTGAGAGTCCTGTCAGAATGACGTAGTTCTGTACAGGCCCCCCATACGATAGTTGATTGACAAGCCGTCTTACCTTAGACCCGCCCTGAGTGAGCTGAGAGCTGTCTGCCTTCGGTGCAGGGGAAGACAAGATGTCTCCAATTGAGTGAATGAGGCGTTTTGTTGTTGGATGTAATAATGAATATAGCAGTCGTCATTTACTCTGGACATCTGAGCCGCTGAAGACGCAGAGGATTAACGTTACTTTCGCTTTGTAGGGAATGCGCTGATCCCCGATCTACATAAATGCATCTATGTTCGCGCGAATCCTTCATGATCCAGCTTTATCTACAGAAGAAGTGAGTATAAGGGTTTTTATGAATCTTTGCAAATTGCCTTTCCTAATAATGTGCTAGTTATCCAGTTTTGCGGCTGAAGTTTAGTATGCTCCATAGATATATATACACCTAGATGCCTCATTATCGACTGTTTCTATGGGCCGCGATACGTAAGCCATTTGCCATTTTTGGAACGGTCTGCGAATCTTTGAGCGCATTGACTGTGTGCGTCTACAACAGCAAGTTATACACTTGTATATCTTTGAATATTCATTGATTATTATGTTGAATGCGAGATGGCTGACGTATCTGGAGCGGTCGAATAGGGAATCTACACACATCTATGGTCTGCTCATCACTCCACGGAAGAGAGGGGCGGAGTCAGCAGAGCTCACTAGCATTTAAAGCAACATGAACTAGAACAGTGTGCTGAAAAGAGAGCTGATTTTGACAGGGTAAAGAAGGTGTTTTTTACACTACCATTGAGAAATTTTAACCAAAGTATGTTATAGACTTTTCATTAAGAACCTAAAGAATCATATCAACTTGTGTAAAATGGGCATCCGATGACCCCTTTAAAGTTCCAGCACTTCCATAAAGTTGTCAATATGTGGTAAGATACCTGGTTTTGCAAGACTTCTGAGTTTCTTCCTGGCAGACAGTGATTGAGCTCGGTCAGCGAGGCAGACAGACAAACAGTACGCCATAATGGCCAATGCATAAGGTCTTTTGAGATCATCGACCCGTTTAAGGAGGAAGTTGGTGCCAAGAGAGATGCTTTTATTCTAGTGAGCATAAAAAGACAGTGTTAGTTTTCCTTTATTTATTAACCCTCATAATGCATTAAAAAAAAATCTGTATTTTTTTGACAATAATATAACTTCATAGATAATTTTAGAAAAAGTATTTTTTTGGCACCTAATGGTACTCCATACATACCCGGGTCCAAAATGACCTGGACACGAAACACGTAACAATTTTTATTCATTTCTTCTGGGTCAAAACAGACCCGAATGCATTATGGGGGTCAAAACATTCGTTCAGTAGTGCCTCTAACTGTCACACTCATTGGACAGTTCTGTGTGTTTTTCTGTCTCATGCACTGCCCTTGACCTAGTTTTCCCTCGTGTATACCCTTATTTGGTTCTGTTCCTGTTCCTGTTCTCATTGTTTCATTATTAGTTATTTCAGTTCCACCTGCGTTTAATTAATTATCTTGTTTAGTCCTGTGTACTTAAGCCCTGTGTTTTCCATTATCCAGGGTCTGGTATTAAACTTCGATGCTGTGCTTCATGTGAGTCTCTCCCTGCCTTGTGTTACCCCTTTGGATTGTTTATTAAAGACTGTCGTTTTGAGTTTGTCCTCGTTCCTCATCTTGTCACAGTAGGCAACCGTGATACTAATAGGCTTTCTATAAATATTATAAATATATAGTGGTCGCACAAAGTGGACACTCTGGACACTTAAGTCACACTTTACAATGTCTGACTTTAAGTGCATTACATACAAAATAGTAAACCAAGTGGCGTCTGCAAACAAACTATGCTAAAGCTTGTCTCAAAATAAATATTTATTTAACCACTCTCAAGGTGATTTTTTTGGCCATGATGTACTTTCAAGTTCACACAGGTGTCCTACCAGCAGTGTAGCTCATTACATCTACAGTTTGACAACTATAAAGTGTCCATGACTTTGTCTTCACTTTGACGATCTTTTTTCATATTTTGAAACCTAACAGAATCTTCGCAGTTTACAGAGCCCCTAAGTGGACTTTGTTTCCTTTATTACTTTGTCATTTGTTGACGTAGATACTTGTGTTCCCTGTTCTTATTTTCTGTTTGTTTCATTTGTATTGTTTCATTAATACTCCTGCATTCAAATCCTCCATTTCTGCCTGCGTTCCTTGTGTACAATGTTAGTTTGCAGAAGTTTAGCATTTTACGAGAGAATGATGGAAATAAGTGATTTTTAATGCTTTTGTGAGTGAATGCAGATTTTCTTGGGGGAACATAAGTTTTACAAGTGAACACAAAAGCACTGAAATATAATTTTTCCTTCCATATTTTTTCTATCACCATGTCCCTTTAGTGGCTCTGTAAATTGTGGCTTAAGTGCCCAAATACTTTTTGATGCCAGTGTAAATGATGCAATCACTGGTTCTTACAACATCGGTTACTTCTTCATCCAAGAAAGGGAGGGAGCGATAAAGAGCTATCGTGATGAAAGCTGTTAAAGAGGCATCTTGCTCAACACCTCAAATACCACCCTACAACAGAAATACTGAACATCAGCACATTATTTTAGGAATTCGATTTCTGTTTATACTATTTTGCAATGTTTGATATCAAGTGCAAAACCCTTTGGTGTACTGACAAATGATGAAAAGCACTTAGACCTGCATTTCCCTGTGAATGACTGGATTAGAATCAGTAAAGGACCCGTCGGAGTTCTGTGTTTTAATCAGATATGTGACTGCGTGGCGAATGTCCAACTGTGAAATCATCTTCTCTGTTGTTCCTTGTTGTTCAAGAGTTTCTATCTGTCGTTCAGCCAAAAGAGACAACACTTTCACCACCAGCGCAGTCAACCTAAGAGAGGTTAGAAGCCATCTAATACTTTAAATAGTTTGGGATTCTAAATATAAACATTTTATTGGATGTGGCAAGTGCAGCACAAAACAAGTCACATTTGTATGATTCTGCATAGTGTTGGCATTTTTACCAGGTACTTGTGGGATAGTTTAGCCAAGCTCCATAGGATCCATCAGGCTTTTTGAATGTTAAAATCCGTTCATATGCTGCCAGAATAAAATGTGAGTCAGAGCAGGGTATCGCCTAACACAATCAAATTGTGTTAAATCATAGGCCTTGGTCAGGAAAGACAAAATATTAATTAATATTAATGGCAACGAGACTGTGAAGGATATTTGGTGCTGAATGTTTAAGGGAAATTCACCCAAAAATGAAAATTCTGTTACCATTTTCTCACTTTTACTTCATTCTAAACTCATATGACTTTCCTACTTCTGTGAAAAATAAAATTTTAAACTGTGTTTTTCATGCTTTTACCTCCCCCCCTTTTTACCAACAGAGTAATGGAACAGCAGTGGATTTGGCAAATACTTCTTCTGCATTCAGAAAAAAAAACAGTTTATTCTAAGAGAACATCACAATAAATATTATTAGGCTTGATCATGACCAATAAATGAAGTTAAATAAGGATTATCAGTAATGGAGAATTTGAAAGCATTCACAACATCTTTAAACATGTTGCTTTGGACCTTCGAGTTTGACAAACAGGTTGACATCTGTTTCAGGAACGGTGTTGTTCGGAAAAAATCCATTGATAAACAAGCGCCGGTCACTTCTACCTGATGAGCAGAGTTCAGGTTTTTATACATGGTGAGGTTACTATGTCACAGACTTTGTCAGATATGAATATGAAGTAAATTAAACAGGCAATTTAAATGACAGCGAACAATCTCACCATCCAGATTAATAAAATACGTCAGCTCTTCTCTCATTTCCACTCCTTCATTCTGAGACAGAAGAAAGACAAAAGATAGATATTAGAATCACTGAAAGGATATGAGATACATTTCCAGTTCCCCTTACCTTGACCAGGAGCATCTTTTGAATGGCATCCACTCCCATTTTTTCTTCTTCTTCAACTTCATAAAGTTCAATAGTGATAGGGATTTCACCTATTTTCATGGGAACAGCAGGGAAAGTCACAGTTTGAGATGACCGTGGCTCCAGACTCATTCGGACAGCAGAAGAGGAGGATGCTGATCCCGGTGAACAAAGACCATCCACTTGTTGCATTTGCACAACGAGCTGACCAGGAAAGTGATGAAGAAGATATATTAATCTCAGTAATCATTAATCTACTGTATTACAGTGTATAATATAACAAATAATGTTATGATTACTTTAAATGAACTGGTTATTTAATAAACAATATGACTGAACCAACCTGAAGTAATTTTTAATGGACAGGCAGAAATATATTACTTCAGGTAACTTTTTACAGGTTGAAAGATAAATTTTAATTATTATAAATATTAATTTATAATAAATAATTATTTTTTTATTGCATTAGAAAATGTATATCTACTGTAAATGCATATAGCAGTTATTATTACTAAAGTGGTATTTCTGAAAAAAAAAAAAAAAAAAAATGTATTCAAACAAACCTCCCTTTCCATCTTGCCATAATTAAAGATCACTGCAACTATAGACAGTTGCTCAAAGCGTTTAACCGAATAGGGAAGCCTCAAGGAAATAAACAATGACTTAATACAGTAAGGTCAACTGGCTCCGCCACACAGAAACCTGCAAACAATAAAAGTAAAAAGTTTAGTACTTTGGTGGATTTAAAGGGGACCTATTATGCAAAAATCACTTTTGATAAGCTGTTTGAACACAGTTGTGTGGCCGCAGTGTGTGAAAACAACCAGCCTATAATGTTAAAAATCCACCAATTAATTTTTTTATAAAACCAATAAGTCATAAACAGTCTCTCCAAACGAGCTGTTTCAGATTCTCCCTCTCTGCGCATCACTGAGGGGAAAAATTCCCACCCATTTGTGACGCCCTCTGCCCTATTAGCATAAACACAGCCCTGAGTGAGAAGATGCGGTCCGCCATTACTGGAGATATATACAATGTCAGCGCCAAAGAGGCTTTTCA